>OZ014439.1:6567928-6860017 GCA_963966035.1 Acleris laterana
GTACGCTCGGCGTAGTCTTAATAAACAACTGCACTCAGACTGCTTGAATTATAACATAAAACTTAAAATTAGCAAAACTCAAAACGTTCTGAACAATAAACTAGTAAAGTAAACATTAAAAGGACAGACTCCGTTTCAACATCATCCATCACCACAAGAGGATTGTTTTTTTTTTAATTATCAGTAGTCATGAAGCGCCTGTCAATTAACAATACAGACTAGTGCCATCATACGGCAGTGCGTTGTGTAAATTTTCATGCAAACCCTTATTTTCACACTTCGTAAAAAAATGCCAATTTGATTTGTCAGTCAACCTCCTTAATCCTGTATGCTACCCACTCCTTTGATACGTTTTTTTGCTACTTGTAGATTATTTATTTATTGAATTATTACAAAGAAACACTCATAAATACTTTATTAATCACAGGTATTATTCATTGGGTTATCCACTCACAAAAAAACGTTCCAGATAACCTGAATATTGTTAACCGGAGTATGTGATAGAATGCATGTTTTTGTTGAAATATAAATGTGGTGCGTACCGGCGGGTGCTGCTCGGTGCCGGCGGGTCGGGCTCGCGGCCCTTGGGCGGCGGCGCGGCGGGCAGCGGCGGCGCCTCCTTCATGGCCATGGCGCGCCGCACCGACACGTTCTTGTCGCCCCCCGGGGACGGCTGCCATACACAACCATTCAATAATCATCTTGTTAAAAACAACTTGACTAATGGCAATACCAAACCACTCATACGGGTAGCTCTAGCCTATAGCTGCTAGCCTAGCCCTATAGCGTTTTTTTGGACAATATTCGAAATTTTGAATCCACATATTGGAAGTTGCCAGGGTAAAATAACGAAAACCGAGGTGAATTTCACTATAGGAAATATGCTATAACTTTTATGTTGAAAACAATTCAACACCAAATTACTAAGAATAGAGGATATATTCTTGTCTCTATAGAGTGAAATCTTTATCTTCCTATGTTCACATAATCGCAAATATTCGTAAATCATTAAGAGAACGAATTAAAAATAGCGATTACAAGTTTAATATGGATATGACTAGTGCGATTATGTGTAGGAACTAACAAAAAGATGCGTTTTAAATAGGATATATTATGTTTGAGGTGTATAAAACTACCTTATTTAGAATAAATATTTTTGTTCACTTAATAGTTTGTTGCAAAAATGACATTTATTGAATTTAATTATCTATAAGATTGCATTGCGATAAGTAAGTAAATAATAAGATAACTGTAAGACCAAAAAACAACATGATATCTAATAAATAAACCTATCTATCTATTTAACCAATCGCATTAGTCAAATCCATATTAAACTTGTAATCGCTACTTCAAATTCGCTCTCGTCATTAAAATAAAAAATACCTTAGGTGGATCCTGCGAATCATCTGAGCTGTCGTCAAACGCGTAGTGTTCCTTATACTTGCTAGAGGAATTTTCTTTCTTCTTCACTCTACTGTAAATTCAAAGACAATTCAACGCATGTTCGTTTTAATTTAATCAAATTATACGAGTGCGGACCAAACCTGAGTGAACTTTTATGTATATTGCTTGATTGTATCAATATAAGTACTTTCAAGTACAATTCCGACACTGGTATTAATTAAAACTGAAATATCTTTCGTAATTTGGAACATTTCCATGATATTTTCGATTCGTATTCTTATTAAGGTACACTATACTATTATATAAGTTCATTGAAGAGCAATAATACTCAATGATAAGCAAGATAGGAAAATTTATTACTGGTATTTTTGGCTGAAAATAGTACCGGTATTTATACGACTCCAGGGGCCGATTGCACAACAAAGTACAAGCTAATTGTATTAGTGGTTTTATATGGATTTTTACTAATAGAATGGGCTTGTACTTTATTAGGCTTAAAATTAAGTGGTGGGACAGGACTTGGCGGTATGAAAACACTATACACAATCATCTATTACAACTTAGGGTTAGAAGACATGGACGACTTATCGTCCTTTTACTTTCTCCACCTCGTATCTGATCGAATAGTTAGATAGGAAATTAGTCTCTATTCTTTAAGGAATTTAAGTGCTTTTCCTATCAACTATTCGATCAGATACGAGGTTGATAAAGCAAAGGGACTTTACTTATTTTACTTTTTATAACTGGGAAGTTAGCCTCCAGTTTTATAAACTACTGTCATATACACCCAGAGCTTAGCAATCTACAAATAAATCCTAAAACCAGCATTGTATTAAACGTGCCCTCGATTGATGAATATAAAGTGGATAATGTGACGTTACGGTATGATGTGCACTATATAGTCTGCGGTACAGTACGGCGGTGGCTATACTAACGGGTCCTTGACGGCGCTCATGGACATCTTCCACTTGGGCTTGTCGAGCGGCGGCGGCGGCGCCTGGTCGAGCGGCGAGGCGGAGCGCGTGCCGGCGCGCTTGCCCGCGTTCTCCACCATGACGTGGTAGGCGCTCAGCTTCGACTCCAGCTCCTCCAGCCCGTGCATCTCGTCCAGAATCCTGCGCCAAGCCACACGATTAACCTTTTCAACGCGGTCTCACGCACGCCGCATGCGCCGCGAACGGTACGCACGAACGGTGCTACCTCTTTCACGGCGTATGTCTCGCGATTTTTGTATGCATTCACACGTAGATGACAGCTAAACGCCGGAACTATTTTTAATCTTACATCATAGATAATCAGATCCAATTAGCGCTGTCTACTGTGATTTATTTATTCGTAAGTGGCGTTGAAAAGGTTTAACTAAGTGCAGATAGTTTAGCTTTGACTTGTTGTGCGCGTGCATTGTAAATTTACATCTTTGTGTAAGAGTGATATAAAAGTTGCATATTTACAGGGCACATGCGCCACGCGCTAGACCGAGGCTAGATGGTGTTGCCGCCGCCGCCGTCTTCAAGTTCCCGTTAGTATTTAAAAAGAAACTACTATTGGTTTGTCCACAAACAATACAGACAGAGAGGGAAATAAATACTCACGAGGTTTCATTACACTATCCAAACTAATCAAAAATCCTTACAAAAGCTATGTTGTAGTAATTTTTCCCAAAATGATGATATTAAAAATTTCAAGTGGAAAGTTCAAGACACATCTAAAACCCAAACATTTTCGAATGCTGATTTATGACTTATGAGACTAGTGCATTTTGACGACAGAAATTAAACTTAAGATGATAAAAAAAAATAGTACCTTTTATCACTGTGTTTTCTATCATATTCGCCATCGGAACTGAGATCTCTCTTGGATTTCCCTTTCAATTCTTTTCTGTAACATTCATAATGGCAAATATAGCTTAAATATATATCTCGCATAGCGTGATAATATATTTGCGCGTATATGTATAGTGTTTTCAAGCCATGAAGTCGCGCACCAGTCATTTATTTTATGTTGTATAATTGTTTCAATGTACTTATAATTAAGAAATCGCGTGTTCCTGATTTAAAAGGTTAAATCGCGTGTTCCTGATTTAAAAGGTTAAATCGTGACAACCATACAAGCATGTTTATAACTATTTTACCTAATGGCGTCTCGAAGTTTCTTATCTCCAATGTCCAAGTCACGCATATTGTAATCAGTATTGTTGGCCCCAGAGCGCGCCAGTTTTGATTTTCTTTTCTCTTCCCGTTCTTGTTCTTTGCGCTTACGTTTGGATTCCTTCTTCTTTTTCCTAGAATTGGGATATGACGTTCAGTTTGACCAATCTGTTAGTAGCACACCTTGAATATTGTGGAAGGAGATAAAAATTACCGAGCAACAAACCAGCTACGAGTAAGATGTGGCAGCCCTGTAGTTTATCAGCTACTACTAGAGCGACGAGTGATACATATTTATTTCAGGCAAGTGGTTACCTATCATCATCATCATCATCATCATCATCATCATCATCACCATCATCATCATCATCATCATCATCATCATCATCATCATCACCACCACCACCACCATCATCATCATCATCATCATCATCATCATCACCATCATCATCATCATCATCATCATCATCATCATCATCATCATCATCACCACCATCACCATCATCATCATCATCATCACCATCGTCATCATCATCATCACCATCATCATCATCATCACCATCATCACCATCATCATCATCATCATCATCATCATCACTAATGGGCGGACAACGGATGCAATATGGTAACAAAAATATACAATGGTGGACATATATTAGAAACAGTACATAAAACCTAGGTAAACACAGAATCAACTATCGTTGTGTATGAGTGAAAAATATATAGATTAAATCAAATCAAATCAATAGATTAAAAATGGGTAAAATTAAGAGATGTGACGAGTCAACTAGGCAATTAATTGTTAAATTACATTTAGATCGAAAGTGGACTCACAGAAGAATTGCTAATCATCTAGAATGTTCTGTGAAGAAAGTTTTCAACGCTATTGATCATTAAATCATTATAAAAGAAACGGGAACTGAAGTTTTTCCACCTGATGACCCAAGGAACATTTCCCCGAAAGTGGTACGCCGCAGATTAGTGGAAGCTAAATTGTTCGAGAGGGTTTATCAAAAGGTACCGCTTCTTACTAAGCAACACTGAGAGAAGCGATTATTATTTGCAAAGAAATATCTTAACTGGACCGTACGAGAATGGAAAAAAAAGTGTCATTCTCGGATGAAACAAAAATAAATATGGTGTATTCAGACGGCAAACCCTACGTTAGACATCCAAGAAACCATGCTATTGATTATACATACACTAGGCGCATAGTCAAGCACGGTGGTGCACGCGGTGGTAACATTAAAGTACAGGGATGTTTTTCTGGTTGCGGAGTTAGACCTGTCCGTACGATAGAAGGTATAACGAATGGATCAATTTCAATACAAAAACCTCTTAGAAGAGACAATGATTCCCTACACCAACGACCATTTGCTTGTGACTTGGATCTTCAAGCACGATAACGACCCAAAACACGGCCCGTAGTGTTAAATCCTTTCTTAGTGAGCAAAGTGTTACCATGTTAGACTGGCCAGCAAATAGTCCCGATTTAAATCCTATAAAAAATGGTGGTACGTCGTTTAAAAACGTAATTACAGTAAAAATGAAATTTTCGAAGCCTTTATTGAAGCATGGAACTCGATCCTACTTGATAAATGTATGAAATAACTTGAATCAATACCAGGTCGTGGCAGAGCCGTCGTTAATAACAAAGGCTATGGCAACTTAATATTAATGTTTAAGAAATTTAGTAATCCCAACATAATTTTTACATAAATATTTTGAGATTGATGACGTTAACACGTTAATAACTTTGAATTTAACCTCATTTCTTTATTGTTTCTAATTACTTGTCCATGACGGATGGTACTGCAAATGTCGTTTAGTTGTTTGTGCGTAACTAAATACCTAAATGGTAATTGTAAACTCGGATATTTATTTGTTTTTTAATGAATTATAAGTTGTCGAACGTATTCTATGCATTTTGTTGTTTTATTTCCAGAAACAAAAGTTTTACGGCAATGTGCCTTGTATAATGTGAAATACCTCGCAAGTGTTTCTAATTATACGCCCACCACTGTACATCTGGAGATATCGTTTTCCCGATATAAGTAGATAGTCAACTATAAAAGGAACATACTGAAAATACTTAATAAAAAAAAACCAAGATTATTTACTAAAACAATAAAATTCTATAACATTTATTGCAGTGGTGTTCTCTCTTTTAAAATCAATAGGGTATTTGACAAGAGTGAAATTAAATTGGTTTTTCATTAACAACAGATAAACATTATAAAAATACTAGGAAAACATCAATCTTTTAATTATGTTTGCTATTTTAAGATTTTTAAATTCATATCCAACAATAAGGACGCTGTTTGATTGTGACGTCACAAGATAGTAATCCCTATAAATTCCATAGTAACGGAGCGTTTTTGATGTTTCATAAAAAGAAGCTGATTTGACTTGTGTCAAATACCGTATTGTAGCCATATCCATATTACGAATTATTTGCATTATCGTTCGACATTATTTTGCATCCATCGTCCGCCCATTAATCATCATCACCATCATCATCAATCATCATCATCATTATCATCATCACCACCACTTGAGGTGATGCTGCGTATCTGCTGCATGCATGCTGATGTGATGTAACTATCAAATGCTTAAACGATCAGCGGGCGCGCGGATGACGTGCGATTGTCGCGCGCTGAAAGCGACGAGAACGACCACAGAAGTGCGTTTTCAGTACGAAACCTTGAACCATCAACAGTGCAGCATACAGTTCGCATAATATAAGCGTCACGGAGGCATAAGGACGCATGGCGGTCGCGCGGCGTTCTAAACACGAAACTGGAATTCTTATAGTTGTAATTGGCTTTATTTCAACGCAAAAAGAATAAATGAAAACAGGAATATCTTGAAAAGGCGTTTTTACACGTGATAAAAATTATGCTTATAGTTATAGAGGTTTGTCTGAAAAGCATACTTTTTTTCTTATTATTTACTTAGTATAATCTTTGTACTAGCGGTCGGAAAAACATTATTTTATTAACCTCTTTTTTTAAAGTCTAGCCTTAGCTGTGACGTAGAAAAGAAAGACCGTATGTATGGCTTGTAAGCTCCTTAGCCATTAGCAGAAATTTGTTTATTTATTTTCTCAGATGTACAAACGAAAGTTTGCTTTTGGGACTAACTTCTATAAGGATGACATTTTTCAGAACACCTTTTAAAAAGATCCTCTTGTCAATTGTCTGAGCACTTCGGCCCCCTATTTCACCATACTGACAACGTCAGTTGACATTTCAGTGTACATGGCTCAGCTTACATGAAACCCAGTGATGTACTAGCGTGTGACGCTGTGTAGCGAATTGTCACCTATCACGAGTCATTGTCAAGATGGTGAAATAGGGGGCAGATGCTATGATTAATTGTCAAATAAAGGGCTACAGGGTGACTAACTTGTCTTTCTTCTTCTTTTTCTTCTTGTCGTGTTCGGGCGCCGGCTGGTGCTGCTGGCCCAGCTCCTGCATCTTGCGGTTGCGCTTGTACTGCGCCGTCTCCTCGAGGAAGTTGCGCACCTTGTCCTCGTAGTCAGAGTCTTCCTTGGTCATCTCCAGGAACTTGCGCACCTGGTAACAAAGAATATTGAGGACCCTAGTTCGTGACAGTGCGTCGACAGAAAATCAGCGCTGCCGCAGCAATGCGTGCAGCTAGTGATGTGCCGTTACCGGTAACTTACTCGAAGCGGGTATTTTACCAGTAACGCTACCAGAAACATTACCAAAAAGCGGTAATATACGGTAACATTCAAATTTCGTAAATATGACCTATGTTTTAAATACATGTTTATACTATTTTAGCACCACACGGACCCTTTTAAACTAATAATGTTAAGATGGGTTTAGTAGTTTAGTATATTACCAATGTTACTGGTAAAATACTTAATATTTCCGAGTATTTTACCAATGTTACCGGGAATATTACTCCCTCATATTTATACTTCATTAGGGTTTGCAATATTCGTTCAATTTTAGTATTGGAATAATACGAATATTTAGATTTCCAACATTCGAATATTCGAATATTTCGAATAGTTCGAATATTTTTGAAAATTAAACAAAATAATGATTCTAAGTTGTGTAATTGTAAAATATGTGATGTTAATTTAAAATGTAATGACCTTACAATTCAAAAAAACATTTATGGTATCTTCTCCAGATACCTAGCATGTAGCCGAACTTGCTAGCTCCCTAGCTCGCTACCCTTTTACCAATTCATCATCATCATCATCATCAGCCCGCTGCAGTCCACTGCTGGACATAGGGCTCTCCCAAGGAACGCCTCAGAGCCCGGTCTAATGCTTTATGCATCCAGTCGCTGCCGGCCCTCTTATGCAAGTCATCCCGCCATCTGGCCAGAGGGCGTCCCACGCTATGTTTGCCAAGACGCGGTCTCCACTCCAAAACACGGTTACTCCAGCGGTTATCCGTTCTGCGACATACGTGACCAGCCCATTTCCACTTCAACCTACTAACTTTTAGAGCTATGTCGGTCACCTTGGTTCTCTGACGAATCACTTCGTTCCGAATTTTGTCATTCAGAGAGACTCCGAGCATAGCTCTTTCCATAGCACGTTGAGCTACTTTAAGCTTATGGACTAGCACCACAGTCAGTGTCCACGTCTCGGCTCCGTACGTCATCACAGGTAGGACGCACTGGTCAAAGACTTTCGTCTTCAGGCTCTGCGGTATATCCGACGAAAATATGTGGTACAACTTCCTAAACGCTGCCCAGCCCAATTGGATCCTCCTATCGGGTTCCTTTTCGAAGTTGTATCTACCTAACTGCATTAGTTGCCCGAGGTAGACATATTCCTTGACAACTTCGAGAGGTGTGCCATTGATGATTACTGGTCCCGGAACGACGAGGTCATTGAACATAACCTTCGTCTTGTCCAGATTCATCCGGAGACCAATACGTTTAGAGGCTTCATTTAGGCTGTACAGCATTTCTTGAGCTTCCTGCAGCGATTCCGCAAACACTACGATATCATCGGCAAACCTTAAGTGCGAGATGTATTTGCCGTTAATATTGATGCCCCGCCCATTCCAGGTAAGAGTCTTAAAAACGTCTTCCAATGCATTCGTAAACAGTTTTGGGGATATAACATCCCCCTGTCTTACTCCTCGATGCAATGGAATCGGTTTTGTTTGACTGCTCTGTACTTGGACGGACATAGTGGCAGCGTCATACAGACTTCTCAGCACTTCGATGTATCGGAAATCCACTTGGCATCGCTGCAAGGAGCTCAAAACAGACCAGGTCTCGACAGAGTCAAAGGCCTTCTCGTAGTCCACGAAAACGAGACACAGAGGCTGATTATACTCTTGGGTCTACTGTATAATCTGCCTCACAGTGTGTATGTGGTCTATGGTGCCAAAACCTCCGCGAAACCCGGCCTGCTCTGGTGGTTGGAAGTCGTCCAGCCGTCGCGTCAGCCTATTTGTGATGACCCTCGAGAACAGCTTACCAATTACGGTACGGTATTTAGTTCTTTTTAGGGAGTTTGATTTTGGCAAGGATAAAGCAAAATAGGTAATATATTGTTTGTCTTACATTTGTAGTTATTTTTAATATTTAAATCTATTTCGACGAACTCGTTAATATGGAGGATAATTAATCCTGGCATTTTGTTAATGTTTTGCTAAGGTAAATAATTACAGACAAATTTGTGCACTATTCGAAATATTCGTTTTATTCGAATAATGAATATTGTCGAATTCGAATAACATTTATGGCGAATAATTCTAATAATCGAATATTCGAATTGCAAACCCTAACTTCATACATATCTATCACGTGAAAACCGGATACTTACGAATAAAATAAAAGAACAATCAAGTTTTAAAATTATACACAGCGTTACAATAATTACACTTGAAACTAGATGAAAAACAAACATGGGGGTTCACTTAGTATGGAGAAAGTAACTTTGCACGATTACACAAAAAGTTGACGGGAAAAAAAATGGCAAGTAGCTTTAAAAACATTCTAAGTTCATAATAATTGTATACATGTAAGAAACCACTGAAAAAATATTGAAATACTACATCAAATTAATGAGTTTTTGTAACATGGACACAAGGAAAGTTACAAAAAATCCGACTAAAATGATCAATATCTCCGAAAGTACTAAAAATAGCTGAACATACATGGGGGTGTTTTTGGTAGCCCTGGGTGTGAGCTATTATTTTTTTTCATTTGGACCACTAGTGATCCGACACCATGGATTTAATAAATGAATAAAGAAAGGAAACAGAAATACACGATCTCTATGTCCGCTTCTGGTAATATTACCGGTAGCATTGGTAATTTACCGAGTATTTTACCAAATGGTATTATACTGGTAACGAGTAAGTTACCGCCGGCACATCACTACGTGCAGCACATGATGAGTCGGCGCCCTTGCATTACAATGCATATTAATTTTAGATGTAGTTTGAACTACAGTTTTAAGCTTTTGCTTTTTACTTTATTTATAACATTTAAGTAAACGTATTCACTATGTTATGGCGTATGCGAATAAAGATTGTTAGATGTTTTGAATAGAGTGACGATAGTTGTGACGTCACCTTGTGCTCGTAGTCGACGTCGGCCTGCGAGCGCGGCGCCGCGCTGTCCTCGGCGGGCGGCGGCGGCGGCTGGTAGCCGTACGGGTGGTTGAACTGAGAGTTGTGCGTGCGCGTCGCGTCCGACTCCGCCAGCATCGCCATGCGCTTGCTCAGCGGGGACAGTGACCGCTGTCGTTTGTTGTTGGACTGCGAGCGCCGCTTCTTCTTGCGGTTTGGACCTTCAGAGTCTGCACAGATAATTACATCTTAAGATAAAGTTTCCATATACAAAAGAAAACACAAAGAAATATTTTTTCTCGTAATTATTTAATTTGGCTGTAACTAACAAGATTAATTGAGAATATAGAGATTCATTTCTTACCACTTGTATCAGACGATGACGACGAAGATTCAGATGAGGAGCTAGAACTAGAAGAGTCACTGGACGACGATGACGAACTGCTCGATCTCTTCTTTTTGCCCTTGCCACGCTTCTTCTTCTTTTTCTTTTCTTTCTTTTCAGTTAAATTCAATAGCTGCTTGATTGTCTCTTTCATTTCAAACGACTTGGCTCCCGTTAAGCCCGGTAGCAGTAATTCGGCGGGCTCAATCAAAGGCTTAGTTGTAGAAGTCTTGCTCTTAAGGAAATCCAAAGAATTCTGGGCCTCCTCATGGAATGGTATGATGGCTAAACAATCTTCATAGGCTTTCTGTGCTTCTGTTATCTTGTTCTCGTCTTCATAGCTTCGACCTAACGCGACCAAAGTCTCTCCCAAATACTTTCTAGCATTAGCATGGTTAGGATTTAACTTTAAGGATGTTTCGAAATCTTCTATGGCCTTCTTAAACGTTCCACTGTTGGCGTAAAGTGCCCCTCTAGCAACTAAGCCTTCAACGTTCCTCGGATCAATGCTAAGAGCTTTGTTGAGACATTGGAAGGCCTCGGAATGGCGTCCAGCTTTAAAATGCTCAATGCCCTCGGCGACTGAACGAAACGCCCATTTGCTGGCTTGGGCTTGACGAAGCTCATCTGCATACTCTTGCGGTGAAAATCCTCCCCTATGAAAATTATTTGCGTGATTATCATACTCATACAGTTTTAAATATTATATAAGCAGAGGAAGATAATAAAATTACCTCAATGACGTGAAATTAGTGCAATGCATGTTGGAGATACTAAGTAGATCAGAGAGATATTGGATGCAGTTGGGGTTATTGAACCCTGGGCTCTTCTCCAAAATTGCTTCGTAACTTTCTCCCTTCATATCCACAGTTTTCCTATTAGAAAAGCATTAAATTAGTGGCAAGCCAAAATAAAGTAGTGTCTAATGACCGTTTCTTAAGAAGAAGTATTTGTTATAAATTGACTGAACATCTTCAAGATCATATTGTAAAATTGAATAGTTTTAAGCAATGAAATCCTAATTGAAATTTCTGCTTAATGTCACACGTACAATATCCTCACCTGTTCCAACGGAGCTGTTCAAAAAATTGATATTTTACTGGTATTTGCTTTATATTTCGTTTGCAGAAATTACATCATAGATTAGGTGATGCAGCCTCAACAATATGACATTAATATTACCAAAACGTCTCAGCTACGGTCACAACTTATGTGGTAGGTATAGTGTGGAGAACACATCTTGGGGATCGTTGCTACACCTAGAAAAGAACACCCTAAAATAGTGGAGCAGGCTGGGTACACAGCCTGGGAAACATTAGCATTCCGTGGAAACGATGTCAGCTCGTACTGTCTTGCCAAACTATATTCCATCCAGAGAGCCTCACATCAGCAAAATTGACAAATGTCGGTAGCTAGTCCAGTATTACAAATAAACAACGCCAACATCCAATAAATGCTGATTATAAAAGTCCAATCATTACTGTTTCGATATGGCTGGAATATTAAATATTAGCTTTAATACAGAAATAACATTTCCTTTTAGACATCAGTATGAAGTGACCCGGAAGCAATGTACTGACCTTTTTCATAAATTTAAATAATGTGTAAATGATTTCAACTCTTATTGTTTCAGTTCTTCGGGTATACATATCAGGGTCTCTTGCAATTATTATCTTCAGCAATCCAATGATTAGGGTATTATTATATTTCATCAATGGTTTTATAAAATCATGAAATCATTTTCACAAGTTTGGTGAACAGTGTAATCATTCTGTACTGAAAAGTGATCAGATTCTGGTGAAAACATTAACCCAACGACTTTGCTCCTCCTGAATCTTATGCATATATAAAAAATACCTACACATTGCGTGTGATGTGAATATTGTGTCAAAGCTCAAGACGGCCGATTTTATAAGCTTATAGGGCATGGATTCCCTTCATGGCAAACTGAGAGCCTGTCACCAGATGATCTTTTTTCCAGTTCCAATCCAGTTTGTTATGTGAAATCCTGAGGTATAATTTCCAAATCTTCTCACATCCAAAGCAGGTACAAACATTACTGACAAAATAAATACCACTTGTTTCAAACAAGATCTTCACAAAATAAAAAAATACACAAATACAAAAGTGTTTACAGATAATTCAGACAGTACCTGTAAAATAGGTGTAGCCACACAGTGATCAAACAAATCGTAGTGGAGTTGCATGTGGTACATACTTGTAGATGAGTGGGAAGTCGTCTGTGCTGAGTAGGCCTAAGGGAGGCTTAGGCGGCGGATCGTCTGGCCCCCGAGTAACCCCCTTCATGCCGCAAACCATTTTGTCTGTGTCGGGGATCACTTCTATAACTTCACAGCAAACAGTGTCATTCATCAGGTAGTTTCTTGACACGTTTTTCTTGTCCACAGCAGGTATGATATTGCCTACTGGTAAAAATGCCTGTAAAATATATAAAATAACATTCATTATTATACATTGAATAATAAATTATCAGCAGGTTAACTGCAGGGCGAAACACAATAAACGTTTACAATGCAATAAAATTAAATAAACAATATATGCCATGTTTGTAACGTGTATTTGTAATTATTATGTATGGATAAGTTGGAAATTAGCACTTGAACAGATGAAACAAGTTTTCAAGAACAATACATTATGTACAGTCACAGACTTTAAGACTGCGCCGAGCGTACGCTGGATGTACAGTGGCGCCCTCATTACTATGATTGTGTTTTCTAATAATTTAAAGTATTTTCTTGAAATTGTTCAGTAGGTTTTTGTACTACAAATGAAAACAAAACTTATAACTTATAAGGTATATCACATAGTTTAATAATGATTCACCTTCGAGTTATCAACTTAACGGAAAAAAGTGGCCACCTTTTTCCAATAAGCTGACTACTCAAAGGGTAATTGTTATTAAAGTTTGTTACGAATCCCATAAATTGTGTTTTTACTTGCACTACAAAAACGTATCGTCTGATTGCAAGGAAATTGTTTAGTTAATTAGAAAACACAATAAAAGTAATGAGGGCGCCTCTGGACGCTCGACGTTTGCTCGGTGCAGTCTTAATCAATGAACCACTATGAACCTTGTCGCGTAAAAGCAACAATTGAAATCCTATGTAATTTCCTATCTCGTCACTTGATGCTGTCATTGTGACAAGGTTCTATGGTGGATTAACATTTCAAGTCCTTGTGACAAGGTTCTATGGTGGATTAACATTTCAAGTCCGTGATGGTACAACTGGTTTCATACCAATTAATTTGTTAGTCTGTATTGGTTATAGATAGACGCTGGATCCACTTATTCTTTGAATTGAAAGAATTTGATTTTAAGACAAATATTTAAGCCTACCCACATTCTTTTATTTATCTTGCATTGTTCCTATCCATGTACAGTCGAGTTCATAAATATGTGTACACTTTTGTACCTTGTCACATTAATCACTCTGAAATTCATGTATGGCAGTTTAAACATGACATTAAATAGACAAGGTACAAAAGTGTACACACATTTATGAACGCGACTGTACATAGTGAGGTCTTATTCAGAATGAATGATAATAACAAGAATACCTGATTGTCTTTTGATAGAGAATGGGAATAAAATTCACTCAAATTATTAATCAAAAAGGTTGAATAAACATCATCAATTATCATCATACCTATATGCTACCCATATATGAAGATACCCATTTATGAAAAAGGAGTAGCCTAAAAATTTGAAAGTCAATTTTGAGCCAGAGTTCCTATCAGTGGAATGGGTTGAAATTTGGACCACTATTATGGTATCAAAAAGTCGATCTCATGATGGAGTTGTATTCTTACAACTGCAAGAGGATCTCTGATATACTTAAAGTAGACTCACCATGTTGGCACTCATGTTTGGTGTTAATGACTTTGCAAACAAATAATTCTGCTGACTGAATAAAATCTTGTCCCAAAAACAACATTTTTGATAGAAACTTATTATACCTACCTACCTATTTGCTTGAAAGAAAACTTGAATTGGAAATGACAAATGGAAAGTTCTAGGGAAGCGCCTACACCTAGAGGCAAAACAAAACTACATTACAGATGTGAGTGATTAAGTACAAAATAGGAATTATTTTAATTGAATTAATTGTTAAATAAGTTAAATGTAAAAATATTGGATGTGACATGAAAAATTGGTCAAGTTAAAATACCTATTGGCTTGGAATTGCATAATGTGGTGCAATACACTGTACCTACCTTCACGTTAATATCAGCAACATATCTGGATGTAGGTCCTGCTGTACAAAGCACCTTCAGCATCATTCCTGAAGCCGTTCTGTTGATCACAGCTCCGATCACCAGTTCTCCTGTCTTCACATTCTTCAACACACAAACCAAATTTTATTAACTTTTATTGCAAATCAAGTGGAACTTGCAAGAAGAACACACACTTATGGCCATATGACTATGCACATTTGTTAGTTTCTTTATATTTTAACAATGAATGGTTAAACTACTCTTCTACTCTACAAATATATGAAATGAAAAGAAATAATTGATTTATTGCCCACATCAGGGCTCTTTAATGTCAGTAATAGCACTGCAAGAAACTCTAGCGGAAGGCCATTTTACTTCATGAGGTAATGAATATTAAATCATATTAGCATAATAAATTCACAGCCTTTATAAAATTTATCCAATAAGTATACTCACTTCAAAGAAATGCCTTAGTCTTGCAGATTTGTCCACATTTAAGAATGTTTCAAAAGGCGGCATAAGTGCATAAAGATCTGAAGCAAAAAAAAAACAAAGTATAAAAACTGTAAAGAAAGATATTTTAAATAAATGTTAATAAATTTTTAAACAAATTATGATAAAACTCTTTTATGTGGTCAGAATCACATAAGTAAATAATAAATAATTATTTTCAGCGCCACAATAAGCTTGATAAGATGTTTTTATAATCACTACAACAACGTTCATGAGTGAAAACCTGTATGTTAATCGCAAAAATATCAGCATATCTTTTGCTTTACACATATTAATGCAGTGGCCAGTTACAGGATGGTGGCCAGTAATTGGCGCTTTACCTATTTAAATTTCTATGCTACTGCATACAGTGTACCACACATATTCTATAATGATGACAAACCTCATTAAATATTGTTGCTTCACAAATAAACACCATAACTAGAATACCTAGATCCTGAATTATTACCCGGAGTACTGTCTAAGTATCTATTCTAACAGCGTCAGTAATAAATTTGATGGCCAGTACCTAAATTACATTTTCTTTAAGCCAATTATTGACGATTTACCCAATCAAAAATTAAATCAATATCCATAGCTCAGCTACAAAGGCAAGTTGAGGTAAGTGGCTGGTTGCTAAGTAACCACGATTAATGAAACAATTCTACTCACTATCTTCAGGGGTAATAGCTTCAGCACCCAAACAAGACGAAGATGGAGCCTCGTCCAGAACTGATGTATCGAACAAGGCATTAGCTTCTTTCGCTATGAACTGATGAAGTTTCAGCCGTTTCCCTCGATCTTGAAAGGTGAGGTGTTTATGTCTCGACTGGTAGACCGCAAAGTCTAGCGCTCCCACGCCGAGTTTGGACAAATCGTCATCCCCTCGTTCATTCTCCCACGATTTCTGCAGTTGCTGCCCATGATAATTTAAGGATTGTGTCACTAAGGACACATCCAATTTCCCGTCCATAACGGTATTCTGAAACACAAACAAATGTTGCAGGTCGCAATTATTTCTCTAAATATAAATATCGCACTAAACTAAAAGTAAGGCGCCGCCATGTTGATTTCATCGTGATATTAAAACCTACAAATATGTAAGTCTATTGGAAGACGCCTTCGTGGCTGTTAACTACAAACCTTACCTTGAATATTTAGGTATTTGTCGTAGATATAGGGTAATTCAATTGTATATATCTAATTCCGCGAACTGTTAACACAACCACGCTGCGCAGACATTTTTTTTGGAACAATAGCCATAGACAACCACCACAGATAATACACGGATATAGGGAGACGGTTCAATGAGTAAAGTACTTAGCCGTAGATGGAGAATATAGACTATTGACTTGGATGGTAATCGTAGTAATACTACGGAATGTACACACTAAAATATGTACTTGTGTTACTTAAATATATACTATATTCGAGGACCTATCACACAAACTGGACTGATTACAGCTAGAAAAAAGTGTGACTAACAGAGAAACCCATCGTTAGAGGCGGACAAACTGTTTAAATATTCATTTACATATTTTTATCTTAGAGTATATAGAACAGGAGTACACATTGGCACTATTTTTCAAGCAAAATAGTCTGCCGGTTTTAGTGCGGGATAACGTTATTATTGTTACGCAACTAACTACTAAAAACAATAAATACAAGCTTAAATTCAGGCATATAATCAAATGAAACAACTAATTTATCAACTGGGTACACGATTTACAACTACATATGCAATGAATAGCAATCGAAGACATACGTTTTACTCGTTTCTATTTAACAATGGGTTAGAAAGAGACAGTACTATAGGCTTGCTTTCCTCTTTGAAACCACAGACTAAGCACAAGTTGTACGACCATTTTGCACGAAGTCCGAGAACGGCGGCATGATACAAGTTCGATTTTCCCTTGCAATAATATTATGAAAGCGACAAGTGTCAAACTTAGCGATAATTCGATCTCACAGAAACCACTTTCTTGGCCGACCGTACGTGATAAGTCCTATAATGAGCGTTACCATGGTAATAATCATTTTATTGTTATTGTCATTGGTTATGAGTATAATATAGATATCAGTAAGTAGGTCCCTATTTAACATAGTACAATTAGAAGGTTTATGTTCGCGGATGAACTAAACAGTAAGTTGTTTAAAAAATCCCGAAAAATACTCACGGGTACCTAAATACCTCTGTTGTTATAACAAGTTATAAAGCTTCTCCCACTAAACTTTTCATCGCACTTACATATTATTATTGTCCAGAATACACATCATATACTTATAACTAGCGTCTGCCTGCGACCATAGACCATCCCAAGAGATCAGTGGTTTTTTTTTCAGGATGAAATGTAGCCTTTTTAGTGCGTATTGTGGCCACTCTCGGTTAATGGGTCCTACATAACCACGTTAGGCTCCCGCAGGCCCAGGTGGTAGGCGTAAAAGCATTTTTCCAGCGTAAAAAAAGGTATGATACGTAAATATCTTAATAATAAATAAATATCTCCAATAAGATATCTCCATTCCGAATTGAAATTTCCAACTCTGTCCCGTCTTTTCTGCGTAAAAAAGTAACAAACATTCTACTAACTCACAGACACATTTACAAACTTTCGTATTTATTATAATATAAGTGTATTGTACAGTCGGCCAAAAATGTAGTCTACGCTACGAGCCTACGGTTGAAGTTCATTAGCACGTGATGATACAACATGTTCGATTTTCCCTTGCAATAATATTGTGACAATGACAAGTGTCAACCTTAGCGATAGGTAATTAGATCTCACATAAACTTTTGTCAAAACTGGTAGACCACTTTCTAAGCCGACCGTACCTACAGTCCATTAAAATTCAGAATAGGATTTTGAGTCAGCTATGCTCGCATAGGAGCGAATGAGTACCGCGAGATAAGCGAGAAAGAAGTAGGTACAAATCCGAATCCTAATCGTATTCTAAGGTGTTAGTGGTTAACGACTGTACTTTGCATGGGACTGAATAACCCTAAAAGTCTGTCCCTATTCATTCGGTTACTCATATACTTAAACAAATCAATTTTCCATTATTACTCCATATTCGCGTACTTTTGAAGGTTGAGCATGGTCATATTATTTAATTATACACTTAATCATTGTCTTCATGCTTATTTCGAGGTAGTAATCTTCATATAATCTTGTATTTTTTGATGAAAAGCACTTCAAGTTCAATTATTTGTTGAATGGCTACTGTCCAGTGGGACAATTCTGACAGGAAAAGCACTTTCCGTGAAAATACCATGACATTGATTGAAGTCTGTCATATACATTTTATTTTTTCGAAATATATTTGACATATAAATGAAGTGATGTGTTGACCTGGAATTAGTAAGTACACTTAAATGAATGCTTACTGCCAAAATCGCGACAAGTAAAATTGTAGTCAATATGTTAAGACAGAAGGCTGATTTTGTGGTAATCAAGTGTACGAGCCCAAAGAGACTTTTCTTGCTTTGTCTTAGTTTGTCCCTTTTACACAAGTAAGTAGTTAATAGGTGACCACGAGCAATCATTATTTATTATCATAATTCCCAATGTGAATCCGTTGACAGATTGAGTATAAAGTAGCCGCCATCTTGAACTTCTTAGTTATTCGACTGATTGTTTCAATAATGGATATCTGGGGATCTGTATGGTCTCCGATAGTGAATCCGTTGACAGATTGAGGAAAACTAGCCGCGATCTTGAACTTTTTAGTTATTCGACTGATTGTTTCCAAAATAGGTATCTAGGGACTTGTGTAAAAAGTTCAAGATGGCGGCTACTTTTTCTCAATTGGTCAACGGATTAGTTGTTGGAGACCACACAAATCCACAGAATTGAGGAGTTCCGGTGGCCATCCATGGTCTTCAATATCAGTTCCGCATCACGAAATCATACTTTCTGAATGCAAAATGCTGGATCTGTTACTGAAAATACCAAAGTCACTTGACTACTTTGTGACAATGGGACCACCTCTGGAGCATATAATATAAAATCGGTACACAATTGACTCGCGTAACAAACATACAAAAAAAAAACATGCAGTTGACATATAGACGAATTGAGAACCTTTATTGAAGTCGGTCAAAAGTTTTTTCGTTTACTGCCCCACCGGCTTGTAAAATTAATTTTTCCGTAAATTCCAATTCAAATATGGTCACCTTACTAGAAAGGGACGCAGTAAGCTTTAGTACATTTCTTTCGGCTCTCGTTATCTGTGTAGTACACCTTCCAGCGGGCCTAGTATGGCTGCGTCTATACTTACTAATTCCGTGACTGAAACTTATCTAAACTACCATGCTTATATAAACAAATTATAATTTTTCTACATAGTACCTAAGTAGGAAAGTAAACCGACGAATCAATTTCAAAATGATAACAAACCAACTACCTATTTATATTTAAAATACGCATCAAATTTAATCCTCCTATACCTAACGTAATATTTCTAAGTAAGTACGTACTACTACATACGGGTATCTTGCATACTTCAAAGCAGCCTTAAAGCGTCATTCGGAAGGTCTCACTTCAATAGAAGAGGCGAATACAATAGACGAAAAGAGGGCTAGGTAATGGCAGACACAATGGAAATACTGTTTGGACTAGCGGCGGACCGCCCGCGCCCGTTCCTTCACAAAGCCAGTCGCAAACCTTATTTTATTCCTTCAACACTTACTTATTTATTTTCTTTAAGTTGTCTATGGAAACTATTTAAAATAGGAACGCTTGGTGAAATGGGCGCGCGGGAAATTTAAATGTTGGTTAGTTTAGTGGTTGGTTATGTTGGAACAGTCAATTCGAACGAAATCCGTGCTTTCAAAAGCAAACATTAATTAATACTTGTTTATGTAAGGGCAGATTTCAATCAGCGTGTGTAGTGTTATCTGGAGATTGAAAAATCAGCCCTAACTGTTGCAATGAAGCTACCAAGTTCGCGCTCTAACCTCGGCACACAATAGAAACTAACCTAACCTAACTTAACTAATCTAAATAAAATATGTCCTATAATTAGGTAGGTACTTATTCCGTAATTTAAGTCAAAAATAATACAATACAAAACACTTTATTGTACACCAAACAAAAACATAATAATAAACATAATAATGTTAGGCGAATAGATTTTAGACCAAACAATACAATAGGACAAACAATTTTATGCATTGCAAATTGATTGGAAAGAGATACAATTTAACTTCGATATCGTAACATAGTGGTGACGTTAATGACTTACTAGCTATTGCGCGCGACTCCGTCTATTCCCTCGGAAGCTATTAATTTTTCTGGGATATAAAGAAGCCTATGAAATATTCGAGGACTTAACCTATATGTGTGCCAAGTTTCATTCCTATCCGTCCAGTGGTTGAAGCCTTATTGAGTAGCAAACATCCAAACTTTCCCATTTGTAATATTAGTAAGATTGTCTTGACAGTAAGAGCTGTCACAACGTCAAAAGTGTGATTATGATATCAAAGGAAGATGCTCTAAGCCAATAGATTAGAATAAAGCCTGATTTACATTGGTCAAGGGTAGTGGACAGTGGCGATCGACAGTGGAGAGTAGGTACAGTAGTAGATATAAACTGGCTGGACATTAGCAAGTCAAGTTGTCTTGCCAGTGGATCCAACTAGAATCGCTTTTTTTACTCCAATGTCCTTGCCACTGTACTTGCTACTGTCCTTGACCACGGGTCGGAGCTCTAGCCAAGATGGCTAACTAGCGTTTCTATTCGTTTCATTTTTAAACCAATCGTGTCACTGGTAGATGACGTGATACGAAAAGTCACGTGATCTACCAGTGACGCGATTGGTTCAAAAACTAATGATTATAGTTTAGTTTAGTTTATTTATTCATCAATGTAATATTACAATATTAGTTGCATTGCATGTCAAAAAATACGAAATTACAATTATTATTATTAATTATTATACTATCCTCCTAAGGCCCAAAGTCCTTTTAAAAGGCCTTCTTCCGGCCATTCAAGTAAAGGTGTAGTGCAAAGACACGTGTGTTCTAAAAAAACCCGCCCAAGGGCGAGTTGAACTACGGAGGAGAGGGTTCCTTACCATACATACCTACGTAGTAACTTTTTTTTTGGTCGAATTCTTATACGTTTTTCTGTAATCTACAAATAATGAACTATAGACATATATTTTACAATAATAAGTAAAATATATTCGAGATCGTCATAACTAGACTTTTAATTTGATATTTATGACACAGTAAGGTTTGCAAAACTTTTTTTTTATTTCCTCATTTCCCCCCCGAAAATGAACCTTAGTTAAAAAATATACTTTTCATCACACTTGCTCGTAAATAGTGTCCTAACATACTAGAAAAATCGACCGTAAATCCAAAATAATACCCGCGGGCCTTTTTTTACCATTACATAACTAAAGTGCGTAATAGCTTTTTTTTTTAAATATTATACGTGGACTCAAACTATCACAATACGTCAGGACCCCAATTCTTGTGCCATTCGATATGAAGTATCATTCGAGATGAAATGTCAGTTGCATACAATTTCCTAAAAATCTCGCATATAAACTATTGATCTCGACTGTCACTAGAATCGGACTCCAAACACGTTTGACATTATCTGTGGTAAGTCACAGACAATGATGTAGTCTGCCGCTAATAAGTTAAAAATATCATCTTTTGTCTGATTTTATTTCATTTCCTCGCAATTGTGATGAAAAACATTGTATGTTACACGGGTGGTAAAGGAAATACAAAGCTCGAGTCATTAAAGCCCTCAGCCTTCGGCTTCGGGCTTCTAACAGACTCTCGTTTGTAATTCTTTCTTTACCACCCTTAATACACAATGTACTATTTCACTTCTCATGTTCGTAAAGTCCTTCTTTATGCTGGGTATAGGCTGCATAAAATCGCATTTTATGCACTAGTGCATAAATGGTTGTCGTCATCTAGACTAAGACAATTAAGCCCTACAGCCAGACAGACGAGGTGACTACATTAAATAAACATGTTATTTGAATAAATTTACTTTAATTTTATTTATATTTGCATCGTAGTTGCATCTAACAAAAAAGAAATTTATAACTATTAATAAACAAGCATTATTAACAAGAACATTAAAAAATCAACGTAGGTATAAACTTGGCAGTATTGCGTTCGACCTAAGTCAAAAATCGCAAACAGAAAATAATAAAAAAATTCGACAGAAATACAGTGGCGAGAAAGAGGTTTTGGACTATTAATTAGTTATTTTCTTTGCAAAACTTGTTGTGTTATGGAATTTAGTTAAAATGTCGTCTAGTGAAGAGGAAATAAAGCTCACACCTAACACACTCATGGAAAAAAATGCAAAATAACTTATTGAACAGACATTTTAATTAAAGTTTTTTTACATTATCAGTTATCACTGTTTTATTTCCTCGTAATCGAAGTGAAAAGCAGAGTGTATAACTCGGTCTTAAAACCCATTTTATCCTCGACTTAATTATCCAACCTCGCCTCCCGGCTCGGTTGGATACCATAAGTCTCGGAAGAAAATGGTTTGTTTTATGCCCTTGTTGTACAATCTACTATTCTTTCCACATCTGTGTTTGGGTCATCAATTTACATACATATGTGAACCAAATTTTAAACTCAATCGGTCCAGTAGCTTCGGAGCAAATTGGCTGTGACAGACAGACGCACAAGTGATCCGTTATAAGGGTTCTGTTTTTTATTATTTAAACAGGAAACTTAAAAAAGAAACTTCATTATTTACTAAGGGCCACTTGCACAGAAAATTCAACACTGGGTTAAGACACTAACTCGATTTAAAATGACAGTTTTCATATGAATCTGACGTTTACTAACTCGACTTACTCTGTAACCCAGCGTTAAATTTTCTGTGCAAGTGGCCCTCAGAATATAAATAAACAAATGTCTGCAAACTCCACAATGGTCTTTACTGCGTCACAGACAGAGCTAGACTTAAAAAAAATGCGGTTACAAGTAAACAAAATTAAGAGATGTAATTCTTATCCCGCTAGTCCAAAGCGGGCCGTAGCAAACACTGATAATTTTCAATATTTTTTGTTTTTTTTGTATGCTTTTCAGACAAAGCTCTATACACCGTGTTTTTTTTGATTTACGATAACTTTAAGGGAACGTTCTTTAGGTCAAATAAAGTTAATTTCCCAAAGACAGACAAATGATAACTCTTACGGTTTTAAAGATATTTCATTTTTAAATTTAATCAGTTAATCACGTTGAACTAGTATAAAAGGCTCTTAATTGATAACAACAATTTTCTTTTAATTCTTATGAGTAAAGAGTTTCCAATTGTTAGGTTTGTATACGCGTCCATGGAATTAGTAAGTACTAACGTACATCTGGAAGGTGCACTACACCGATAACGCGAGCCGAAAGAAATGTACTAAAGCTTACTGCGTCCCTTTCTAAAGGTGACCATATTTGAATGGCAATTTACGGACAAATTAATTTTACAAGCCGGTGGTGGGGGCAGTAAACGAAACAATATTTACTTATTCAACTGTTAATCTTATTCTTACTTATTCAACTTACTCCCAAATCGATATCTGTGGATCTTTGGATCTGTGTGGTCTCCGACAACTAATCCGTTGACAAATTAAGGAACAGTAGCCACCATCTTGAACTTTTTAGTTATTCAACTGATTGTCTCCAAAATCGATATCTGGGCATCTGTGACAACACAGATGCCCAGATATCGATTTTGGAGACGTCTACCGTCAACCGTCAATTAATCCGTGGACAGACTGAGAAAAAGTAGCTGCCGTCTTGAACTTCTTAATAAGAGCAGGTAGAACAAAATATAAGCATTCAATGCTTTCGAACAAAATCTAGTATTAAGTTGTCATTCAAGTGTCAATTTCGAATTATAGGAGACCACATGGAATACACAGATCCCCAGATCCACATATAGGTACATTTCTTTCGGCTCGCGTTATCGGTGGAATGCACCTTCCAGATGTACGTTATTACTTACTAATTCCATGGTTATGCCAACATTGACGTATTATTTGACACTCACTATTAGTTAACTCTAAAGGCCCTTTTAGAATGATCAAAGATATAACATTCAATAACTTTGTTCTAAACAGAAAAAAAATTTTTTTTTGCAATATTTAAAAATCTAATCTACCAATTAGTTTCTATGGATATACCTAGTAATATGCCGAAGTTATTGTAAATAAAAAAAAACACGGTGTATAACCATGATTTGTTTAGAACACCTTTTATAAAAAAACCTATTGGGAATGCAGGTCTTAAAATGTTATTCGTACGATCTTAGGCCCACTTGCGCGTAAATGTTGACGCATTTTTTTTAGTTTAATTTATTAAAATTGAAAATTTATACATGAATGTGACATTCTTGAATAAATAATTTAACCTGGGGTTAACCTAGGGTTAAAATTTGCGTGCCTTTAGGCGGACTTGCGCGGACCAGAGTTAGCCCTTAACCCAGAGTTAAGCGTCTACTTTGTACGTGGTTTGCCGCCTAACCTCTGGTTAAGACGCTAACTCTGGTCCACGCAAGTGGGCGTAACTCTGGTCCACGCAAGTGGGCCTTAGGGCTGTTTTTTCAATGTCCAGACAACACAATCTGTCAGGTAAATTGTAGCTCTGTCCTTATCTTTCTTATGACAAAGAAAAGGACAGAACTACCAATTTACCTGACACATAGTGTTATCTGGAGATTGGAAAATCAGACCTTAAGGGACAACTTAATTATCTAGTTAGATATACGTCCATCCAGTTGAAACGTGAGTCAAGAGAATCATTTATTCATTGCCACTTTTTAAGTAGTTTATTTTTAAACTTGGAAGCTGGGGTTAAAACGAATTGCGAAACAAAGTTAGCTGTGCCCCTTCCTTGTTCATGCCATTAAAGACTATAACAAAGTTTTGTTGGGGTGTGGGGCGGCTCGACTGGTCACGCGGCATTTGTTTTCATGATGTAAATTGTACCGCGTGGCCCGGTGAACTTATTCCCCGCAATTACTCAATCAACTCATGACCCTGCTGTTGCGAGAATAACTTGAGGAAACATTTCGATTGGGCAACCTTAAACAGAATGTTTGGACTAAAGTCGCCGTCAATAGAACTTGTGAACGATGTAAACAAATTCGTACTGTTTGACACATAACCTCAAATATTCACCAAGCGTTTTTGTAAATAATAACGTATAATGAGTAGTTATATCATCTTAATATGAATATGAAAAAAAATATCTAGTGTATAAATAATTGCAAAGACCTCACTTCATCTTTAAAAGTACGTGATTATCAGTAATCATGGCGAATTGGTGCGTTTGGGTTTGTTTACACCTTTTGCAAGTTCTATTGACGGATACTTTAGTTTGCGAAATCTTTGGCTGTTATGACGTGGTTAAGGTTTCGGGAAACCGATGGAGGCAAGTGGTGCAGGACCGGTTGAGGCCCATAGTCCAGTCCAGAGGGCTTACTTTGAAAATCGGAGTTCGAAGCTTCATCCCTTTCTCTCGATTTAGTCTCAAGTGATGAGTGACAGGGACTTGTCACTTAAAGTTTCGAATTTAGTGGTTCGCGGTAACTCCAGTAGTACATCTCGGCTGAAATGATGAAATTATAATAATGTAATTTTTGTTAATTTAATACTTATGAAATGCTTTTTTTTATGTAACATTTAACTTTAGTTTGAGAATTGAATGGTGAGTGATAGTACTGATAGTGTTACTCGCGTATAGCATGTCTGGTAATATATACTTTTGTCCACACCACCAACCTGTGTACTGTCATGGAACTAGCAGTTGTTTAATGAGCGTGTTACCATGGTAATAGCATTGTAATAACAACGGTTTTGCTATCAATAATGGCGTTTCGTGAGCAGCTACGTTCGATTTTTATATAGGGCTATTCAATTACGTCGCACGAATTTCACGATTTGAATGTGACGTCACGAAGTTTAAGACTCGCCCCCCTTGTCACACGATGTTACACGTTGTTGACCCCCTCCCAGCTTCTAAAGTGAGACGTAATTTATAGACATTTATAGACTAAACATTTTTTCAAACCAATAGAATGTTTACAAATATGCAAAATATATGAGTACCTAATTCCCTAACCTAATACATTTATTCATATTACATGAGTATTCATTATGACAATACACTATCAACTGTGTTTCAAAATTCCACTCTGCTAGTCAAATCGACATTTCACGGTTGGTCGGTTGCGTCAACATAAATTGACTTAAGCAGTGGAGTGGGGTCGTGGATTTGAAAACAATATTGATTATAATTACCAATATAAAGATTTGGCACAGTTGCGTCATGAATCCGTATAAATTGCGTAGCTGCGAAGCCGCTACGATAGAATTGAAGTTGGGCTACGCGCGCGCTACGAAAACAATCGAATTAGAAAGTAGATCAACAATTTTAAACGTCTAAATTTTATAGTTGTTGTAAATTATGTAGCTCTTCCTACCCCACTCTGGGAATAAAGGCGTGAGTTTATGTATGTATGTATGTAAACTGGCAACACTGCTCAAATGACTGGTCGTCATTGGTCGAGGTTGTGTCAAATGGAAACGTGTAGCCTGTGAATTGTAATTTGTAGCTTTAAAAAACAGGCCACTGCTGGCCTATTGCCTAACGCACTCGCAATCGCAATCGACTTCAAAGTGGAAGAATTGTTTTCATTTTGTATGCACAAGCCTTCTATTTTCAAAATGAAAACGATTGCGATTGCGAGTGCAGTTTTTAACTCGACATTACTGTCAACGAAATAAAATCATTGACAATACAATAACAGGGGGCTGCGTTTATCGCGTGATAGATTTTGGATAAGGCATCCGTCACCTTCTGACAGGTAAATAAGTACACGTGTCAAAAAGTGACGGATGCTTTATCCACAGTTGACACGCGATATAGACGCAGCCATACTAGGCCTTGTCAAATACTATATCGTTTTTACCGATACATCATTTTGAACGGTTATTATTTGCACCACATGGGGATATTAAAAAGCTTAACGAGATGCGTTACCTACAATTTCAAAAGGCATGTTAAAAGAACCATCCAACCAACTTTCATTCCATAAGAACTTCCTACTAAATACCGAAATGGTTAGGAATTGATAAATATCCCTCCTTTCAAAGTTCTATCTAACGACACTACTGCTTGTAGAAGTCGTCCTTTCTTACATTCGTTAATAGTTCATTACAAATGAATTCTCCTATTATGAACTCGCGGGCAACACGTACTGAGATTTAAATTAGAATATGTACATGTACTTATTTGATTTTGTTCTCAACATAACAAAATAATAAATAAAATTTTCATCGACAACAACAAGAAATGTCGATTCATTCAGAAAACTACAATTTTCGTTTATACTTAAGCACGTATCAGTTATTTTGACACACAATACACAGGGTGTTTGCTAGCCGCGTTAGTGACACCTCGGTTTTAAGTTGGTCTTCTTTATACTTCCAGGCTAAGGACTAGAGTGGCTTGTTTTTTGTTTTGGCGGGTGCCGCGGTAAAGTTGTCGGTTGCATATGTGAGGTGTATTGTGCGGGTTCACACAATACGCCTCGCGGCTTTGTGCCGCGTTCGCACCATTGTCATCGGACATATTACCCAACGTTTCACATTGTGTACTCCCGCTGTCTCTGGCTTCTTCCTTTGATGAGACACCTATCTTATTTGTAGCGTTCTTATTCGAGTCTCTTTATGATTCATGTGTTACAAGGTAAGGTCTTTGTTATTCTTACAAGAATGTCACAAACAGGTTTCTAATTGTAAGCAAACAGTCGGTTACTGGCGTTAATTGCCATAGTGTTTTTGTCACTATCTTCTTAAATATCTACATATGTATAGTCACCAATCGCAGCCTCACACGTATGTCTTTTAAAAAGTCGTACTTATTTAATTCAGAATATTCGTAATTAAAATCACAAAGCGGTAATTACCATGTCAATGGTGTAAAGGCATCCTGCAACGTTCAAAAGGGAAGTGCAGCGAGGGTGGAAAGGGTGACAAGTGCTCAGTGCGCAAGGGCCATGCGCGGTGACTTAACCACAACACAACACTAGCCGGCCGGTTCGCAGTCTGTGTTCCCCGCTCTACGCGACCACTAGGCTGTCAGGCCACTGTCTGTGCCCATTCGAACTTTTTCGTCGCGCCGTTTTCCCGCCAAGTTTGTTCTTTTCGTGGATTCGGTGTTTATCGTGTGCCAGCATTAATGTCTGTGTTGTGTGTGGATTTTGGTGTTGTGATCTGTGCCTTTTTGGAAATTTGGAATGCACGAACTTGTTTTTTTTTGAGACTACTGTGGTAAGTATTTTCTAATTTTTAGATTTTTATTATTGAAGGAAAATTTAAGGAAACACACCATTTTTCGTAGTTGAGATATTATCGTTGCTTAAATACAAAAGCGACACAAACCAAAATGTGTTGGTGTTGCATTTAAAATCGGAACGCTATTTACTTTAAGTTTTAAATCAAACGTTATTTCTTTTTGATTTGTGGCGTTTTTCTATTTAAGCAACGATATGTCTATTTTAATGTACCCGTGCATCGTGCGGCGTATTCATATTGCGTATCACTCGCCCGCTTTAAGTTGAATTAAGGTAATTAGCAAATATTTAACGATTAAATATTATGTGTATCTACCTGTGCACCTACAGCGCATTCAGTCAATTTATTGTCTTTCGGCGTGATGTTGGGCGAGGTGTAAGTCTGGTCGGAATGGTTTTTTATTATTGATAATGGGTTTGCTCTTGACCAACTTTCGCCCTTAGAGGTGAAGATTTTGCCGACGATGAATCGCGCTCCCTTAGAAGATGCCTATTCACCCTAGTTTTAAATAGGTACAATAAAAGGTGTGCCTAAACCTTATTTGAAGCGAGAAAGATTCTAATTACATATCGCTTGTTTTTAAACTATAATATAAAATCCCGCTGTATAATGCGGAGCTGAGATACCAAAATTTTACAGGCCTGAGTTAAAAAAGCCGAAGAAGAGATCTGACAAACGTTATTCAAGAAAAAAAAATTGTACCCATTGATTTTCTTGATTAAATAATTCAAATTTAAATGTTAATGAACTATATAATGAACCCGGCACTAAACTCAACCCAACAAAGCCGTATAGCGCACCATTCAGGAGAGAGCGGGCCGCTATAAAACGAAAACAAAAGCCAATCGCATCGATAGACACGTGATAAAGTTGCAAACAACAAAATTATGTAGTCGCAAAATTAACGCCGCTATTGTGTTAGTACAATAATCCGCTATCTAGGCCAGCCTCAGTGCTGCAGACGAAGCTTTTGTCTTTCATGTTCCCCGTTAATAATGGCGGGCACCGAAACAGCCGCGCACAATACCGCGAAATGTGCGCGTTTTCATTTGCAAGACAAAACGCGCTTTGTTGTGTGGCCGCTCGATACGAAATTTATAGCGGGTGGACCGCGGCCATTGATGGCTAACGCGCTAACGAACGTGAATGCAGCGATCGGCGGCCGTCAATGCCTCATTACCACGCGCGGCTGGGACGCGAGCTCGCTCCTCATCTCATCGTTTGTTTACAATGAGCGAAAAATTGGACGCTCTGGGGCACCCTTTATAAAGCTACAAGAATAGTATTTTTCGTAATCGTGTTATAATAGAGAGCTTTTTAGTCGAGTACCGTGTTTAGGCCACGAAGCTTGCTGAGTGGCCTAAGTAAGGTACGAGATTAAAAAGCTTAATTATGACACTATTGTGAACAATACTTTTTGTACGAGTTCATTAAAATTAATAATGTAAGTCATTAATACGAGTAGGTATATAAGAAAACTAAAAGTAGATTTTTGACAGATGATGCGACGCTGCTACTTTCCGAAACGACACAGATTGGCAATTTTGTATCGGATCGAGGCTCCTTAAACAAGGACACATAATTATATGGAAATCCGAAGTTCTATTTTCAATTTTTTTTCGGTTGTCTAGAGCGTATCGAAATAGTTATTTCGGTTGTCTAGAGCGTATCGAAATATATATATCGTATTCGGTTGTTTCGGAAGTAACATCTAGACTATTCAACGATGAAAAGAGTGACGTTACAGTATTCTCTATGAAATCGTAATACACACATTTTAATCGACGAGTACAAAAATAATTTTACAGGTCTAAACTGGCAATACTGACGAAATGGCTGGTCGTCATTGTTTGAGGTTGTGTCAAATGGAAACTTATGACCTGTTATTTGTAATTTATAACTTTGTAAAACCGAATTAATTAAAGCCATTTATTTTTAAAGTTAATTTTTAGGGTACCGTATCTGAAGGGTTGCCCAACAGTAGGACGCTATGCCGGCCGTCCATCCTTACTTTAAACAGCTGTATGTTTTTGTAATTCATTTAGGGTTTTTTTTTCAGTATATGTGGTACGAGTATTACAGCGGATTTCCTAACAAAGGTCTACATACAAAAAAACTTTTTTTTAACCGTATTTTTACTTATGTTGCATCATAAAAACGATAAAGCATAGAAGCGTCAAAGGTATCACTATAGTATAAAACTTTAGACAAGTAAAAAAAAATTTGTTGGGCTAGCGCTGATGGGATTCGAAAGCAAAATCATATCGGAAATATCGGAAGTGTGCGAGGTGGACTCGCACTAGAGCGGTTTATATTTTTACCGGCATTTTCCCAATTAAATTTGGTCATTCAAAGATACATGTGAAATTACTTTCTATACCAGGATATAATATAATATTTTATTTATTCTATCCCATGTTATTCCGTAATGTAACAGCGCCGCGGGAGTTGGAGTTCATCGATGAGTCATTAGTCGACCAGTATATGCGGTAGCGTCGAGTACAACGCGTAACGTACGAAGCTGGGCACGGTACAGAATAACACCGCTAAAGGGCTGTCCATGCTGTGTATTTTTCATAAAAGAGACGGAAATACGTACTGCTTTTTTCGTGTGAGTATAAAATATTATTTTTTTTTTAATTATGTTGGTATTGATTTCACAAAGTCACTGCTATTTGCATTTCTGGACTTCTTTAGCCGCACATTAAAAGTGTACTTCTTGTATGCCATCGTGGAGCCAGTGGTTACCCGGGGCAGTGCCCCGGGCCCCCAATCTCGGGGGGGGGGGGGGGTTGGGTATAGTCGGTCAAGAAAGTGGTCTACCAGTTTTGACAAAAGCTTCTGTGAGATAATTATAATTATCGCTAAAATTGACACTTGTTATAATATTATTGCAAGGGAAAATAAAACTTGGTGTACCTATCATGACGGGCAAATGAATTTGAACCGTAGGGTGGTAGACCACAGTTTTGGCCTACTGTACTTATTATGATTATTTATGCCCCTAAACAGTTTAGGGGCCCAGTTTTTGCCCCTTGGTCACTTGGCTAAACCAAAAAGTGGCGACTAGTTTCTTCTTTTGGTTTTGGTAAATTAGGTTAGGTTAGGTTAGGTTGTAGTTGGTTACGATGCAGTTTGTAGTTGGTTGCCTATAGGTATGTTGAGGACCAATAAAACGTAGTTTCTTCATAATTAAACCATGTAACACCCCACCCTAAGTCGTATTTCCTCGCTTGAAAGTATTGTATGCAAGATAAATAAGTAAGCATCTTCAATGTTCGCATTTATGAACCGTGGCTGCTGAAACCGGCGAAGGCATCGGAGTTGCTTTCAGTCCAGTTATTTCAATATAAAAGAAGGAAGCGGGAAAGCGGAAAAGTGGAGCGGCAGCGGCAAAGGCTTTGCGGCGCCGCCTCGAGCTTTCTTAAAGGTCTGGAATAACTTTATACATTTCTGGAGTGGTCAGCTCAACGGTTAGTAACGTCTTAGGTTTTAAGATTACGGATTTTAAGGGTGTAGGCAAACGAGCGTCATTTATTGAGCTGTAAGTCGCGTAATAGGGAATATGCATGGATTTTGTAAATCGAATTTCTCAACAAAATATGAAAATACCGTAAAAGAGATCACCAAAAGTGAAATTAAAAAATTAGCCAAGAAATACGTATGATACGGTCACGAACGTTAATTTGGGACACATTTCAAGAAAATTATGCTTGAAGTTGTCAAAGTCATTAGAGATGTCAAGTCGGTAACTTTTAAGAATCTCAACCTTATTGTTGTAGAATGTCAGATTGACTTTGGACCTAAGGTGGGTACCAAATTAAATCTTGTGACTGTACAAGCAATTTAAACTGCTTATTAGACAGAGAGAATCCAATATGCACTGTGACGTCATGTAACAGATCGGCCCTTTAAACTCCATGTTAAATTCTGTTTTGTTGGAATAGATAGGAACAAATCAGGATAGAAAAAAAAAATATTTTATAGGTATCAATTTTTTTCTCAACTGGTTGCTAAATGAGTCAGCTTTTATTATAGTTGTGAAAAAAGTCACGTAATTTCTGCTACATTAGGTTTCATACAAAACTCCTGGTTGGTTCACACAGCGACGCAAAATCAGATGGACTTTAGTATGCAGCAAAATTACGCGACCGAAATGACGCAACTCACACAACTCAAAAAATTACGCTCATATGGCTTCACCCTAAGACTTAAAACGAGGGAAAGGTGTCATAGAAAACGATAAATGTTTGATCTTTGTCAATCAATTTGGGACTTAAGCGTGTCTACAATTTTGTCAGCTAAAGGTTTGTTACACTAGTGCCAGTTACTTAGGACATTGAGATACTATACTCGTCCTGAATTAAAACGTACTTAATCAAAGAACGAAATATATTATAATAAGCTACGACAAATCTGAATATATCAGTAAAGCCGGGTTAGTAAAGTTGAATCGGGTAGATCAAAATAACCCCACACAAGGCCTTATGTATGGAATTAACGTACAGTCAAGGAAATTGATTCCTAGACCATTTTGAACCATGTCAAAGTGACACTGTAAATAAAATCATAAGAAGTCACTTACGTTTTGATTGATTACGTCACTATGACATAGTACAAAATGGTCTATGAATCAATTTCCTTTACTGTACCCTACAAATACGTCATATTTTAAATTGTACATATATTGCACTCGTTTTTTGACGTTTTTTAGACTCGTTAAAATTTGCAATTTGCAAATTTTTTGCTCTACCGACACTCGAATATTCGCATTTCAAATAGGCAGATACTTTAGATCCCGCTCTATTAATTTGCTCATCATTAAGCTGAGGGGTTTTTCCAGCTTCAAAAACCGACACTAAAATCATGATCCATGCATAAAGTTACACTCGAGACCAAAAGAGGTCGCATCGTCACAAAAGCGTCGTAATTGGCCCGTTCTTTTCTACTTCCCCCGCTAAGAAGCATTCAGAACCAATGAAACGTGTGCATTTAAATGACGTTCCGAGCTTTGTGGGGGCACACTAGCTGTTCATGAAACCGACAGTGAAACAGACTTTTGTTTTGTCCGCGTCACCGACTAAAAGAACCTGCTCTTGGCTTGTTAAGAACTCATTAGTCATGCTTATTTGAAAATGGTATAGTGCAGTTGCAATGTGGTGTTCGAATGGCCGCTTGAGACTCTTTTGTTTTGATTTCAAGAATAGGCGTACGTAGTACCTGTACAGTAACTCTGTATGAATTAAAGGTAACCTTGCAAAAGTAAGCTTTAAGTACTGGCTAGAAAGAAAAATCAACGACTATTTCGCTATCTACATCTACACTAATATTTTAAAGAGGAAAGATTTTTGTATTTTTGTGTGTGTGTGTGTGTGTATGTTTGTAATGAATAAACTCAAAAACTAAAGTGCCGGTTTCAAAAATTATTTCACTATTGGAAAGCTACATTTACTCTTGAAATAACTAGCGTTAAAGCGTTGGCCCTCAGGGTGGACGGGCAACGCATTTGCAGACATGGTGTTGCAATGCCCATGAGTCCCATGACTCAAAGCCGCACTTACCACCGGTCTTAAACCAATAATAAAGTATAAAAATCATCTGAACGTGGAAAAAGAAAAAATAAACTGAAAAGCAACTTGGTTTCGCAGTATATCTAGAATATCCAGAATATCCAGAATATCCAGTCAACTTGAGAAAATCTCCCTTACTGCAGTGCCCATCAGGGTTCAAAATGAACTGTTGAAATAGTATAGCTGTTATTTAACTAAGAGCTTTGAAACATTATGATATTGCAATAAATTACTGATTACTGAATGTTTGGACCCATCAGGCTCTGCGACATATGCTTAGCCGCATATGCAGCCTCACTGCACTCATTATTGCTTTGTTCGAATGCTTTTTTTTTGTATCCGGTGCTTTGGACCGAAAGCAAACCGTAGAAATATATTGTAACGCTCGTGTCGTGACTGCCATGTGACGTGTGTGGCTACACAGCCACGTAAGCAATGACAAAGTGAGTAAGTATCTACTTCTGACGTTGACTATTAGCCCACCGAACGAAGACCAAAATTTGCCTGTCGGGGGAAAAAACTTGTGTATAAGCGAATTTTGCCATAGTCGTAGGCAATGGTGGTTTAAACTACATACTAAAAGTACTGGTGGGTGGGGGTGAAGCTAAAGGGGGGAGGGGGGTGTAAAGGTCCCTTATTTTAGTTTTTTACAAAAAACTCGTAAACTGTGGCCTATGGCTAAAAATGGTCTGAAACACAAATAATGTACGTAAAATTATCTACAAAAAAGATATGCACATATTTCCTCTGGGATGAATATTTCATGAGATATGGATGGAAGTAGATGACCAATAAAGAAATAAACACATTTATTTAAGTACGGCACGTATATTCCTAAAGATAAAATGAATGAAATGGAAACAGTCCGCCAGCGTTTCTTCGATTTGCCATCAGTATATTACTTATGTACAGAAACATTACGGTCCAAATTGTATAGTGATTTTTGATGGTTATGGTGATGTCGACAGTACTAAACGAGCAGAGCAGAAGCGACGTGGTCTGACAAAAACTTCGGTCGACATAAATTTTAACGAACATACAATCATCACCGTTCAACAGGAGCATGTCTTCGCTAATGAAAACAATAAAACAAGGCTGATTCAGTTCCTTACCGAGAAGATGACAATAGCAGGAATTGAAACAACAATTGCAACAGGAGATGCTGATGGCACTATTGTCAGGTGCGGGTTGGAGAAAGCTGCCTTACATCCAACTGTTGTGGGGAGGATGTATAATATGTATGTATCTTTAATTACACAAGTTGTGTATTATTTTGTCTTTAAAATGCAAATATCTATATACCTAACCTAAACTTACATTGACCTTATTACTATTACAGATACAACAATGGCTCGGCAACCCCCTACAACCAACGGAAAGGGGGGGAACCAAACCAAGACTGACTCTCAATGGGGATGGGCCAGAGGTGATGATGGCATCCTAAAGCCAGTGACAACCAACGACCCAGTGGCACCTGACTCAATTCTCAAAACCATATTCTGCCGGTGTAAGACGGGGTGTGGGATGCGATGTGGCTGCCGGAAAGCTGGAATTCCCTGCTCCAGTGTCTGTGGTGTATGCTCCGGCTCATGCACTAACGGAGCTCCCACCGAAGACACCGCTGATGACGATGATTATGCTAATATTTTAGATTTAGAAGATAATTAGGAATTTTATCTTTAGGATTATACGTACCGTACTTAAATAAATGTGTTTATTTCTTTATTGGTCATCTACTTCCCTCCATATCTCATGAAATATTGATCCCAGAGAAAAAATGTTTATATCTTTTTTGTAGATAATTTTACGTACGTTATTTGTGTTTCAGACCATTTTTAGCTTTAGGCCACAGTTTACGAGTTTTTTGCTAAAAACTAAAAAAAGGGACCTTTACACCCCCCTCCCCCCTTTAGCTTCACCCCCACCCACCAGTACTTTTAGTATGTAGTTTAAACCACCATTGCCTACGACTATGGCAAAATTCGCTTATACACGAGTTTTTTCCACTGAGTTTCCTTCGTTTGGTGGACTATATACTACCCATAGATTATAATATAGGAGAAACACATAATGCTATTGAGAAATACATACCTATTTTTCAGTAGATAGAGATACTAAGAAAACATCCAAGACTGTCACGGAAATTTAAACATTTAAATTATGTATACGAAAACATTATGCTACGTATCGCAACGCAGTACACTCGAGTATAAATTGATGTATACACTTTTTCACCTTTTTTCATTCAAATAATGTATGTATGTATAAAATGAGTAGATAAGTAATCGTATTATACGACTCATAGATTCCAAAATGTATGGCCTCAAACGCATTCTAGTTAAACTGATATTTAGCACACGTGCTACGACTGCTACGGCGTAGCAACTGCTACAAAACGTCTTATTAACACACTAAAATTCACACGAAACCTTTTAAAATGGAACAAAACGTAACATTTCGCGTTAAGTTTTTGTTTTCAGCATCAACATTTTCAGCTCAATGACTCAATTCCGCGATAATGCGCCATCGATGATATAAAAGTACTGTATTAAAGTAAACAATGGTGCCTTGGGGGTAGGGGCCGATCGGTATTTGGTGCTCGCATTGTCGCTGAATAACTTTTGTCCCCATTGTGTTGCTGAAAGTACGGTGAAGACTCGAGAAACATAAACCGAAATTCATCAGGGCCTCGATTGTTCGTTTTTGATTCCGTACGTTGCCTTTGTGAGTGCTCGTGTTTGAGATGCATTTTCACTTTTGTACTCTGGGAAATGTAGGGCATTGAAATATTTCACGTTTAAGATAATGACTTAAAATGGGTACAAATTTAATTGAAGTCCCTGATTTCTGAGCTAGATCGGATGAACCTGTGTATTTAATCGGCTCAGGCGTTTAGAAGTTAGAAGAATAAAGAATCGTACATACATAAATACATGAACCTGAAAACGTTACACTGCTTTTTTTGGACTTACTTCGGGTACGGAACCCTAAAAAAGTATTGATATATATATATCTGCGTAACATTTAAAAACTTTTTTTTACCAAGCTCTTGTGCAATTCTATAGAGTTCACGCAACAAGGGAAACATTTTTCATTCATGTTTTAATTGAACTTAAACAATCGGTTATTTCAAATCTCTTTGACAACTTTGAAAGCATTTAAGAAATATACTTAAGAATACAGTTAAAAAAATACTAAAACCACTTATCGCATTGTCAACGTTTTAATAGGTCTTATTTACTCGACAGTAATGGAGGCCGAGTTAAAAACAAGTCGATGTCGAAAGCTGAAATGTTGAATTAGGTCAATATAATTCTAAACGTGCGATATGGTTTTACCGAGATGAATAGGGGCCGAGTATAGACGTCACGTTTTATTACACAAGATTAGAGTAAGACAGCTGTGGTTTCCGGCTATGAATAGGGATTTTAAATCGTATTTCTCAACAAAACATGAAAAAGTTAAATTTAAATTAAAAAAAAAAAAAAAAAATTAAAATCGGCCCGGAAATACGGATGATACAAGCATTGAATTGCAAAAATATTGTACATAGTTAAGGATTTAATTGAAACAACGTTAACTTACTTCCATTGTTTTTCGTTTGTGTAGGTAACGAAACTTATCCATATGTTTATATGACTAATCTTCGTTAGAGTAAGAAATAGCGAGATCCGAGAACGATGTGGATTGAAAGAAGATGTAGTACTTAACTAAAATCGAAAAGGGTATGCTATGGTATGGGTAGATATGGCGAGCGAGAATGACCGGAGATGTCGGTAGAGGACGTTCTAGACGGACGTACGGTGATCAGATTCGTGATGTACTGAGTAAGGGCCAAATCAAAAGCTACCCGAAACCGACGTACGTGCATGAAGAGTTGATGAATGTAGAGGAAGCGAAAATTGTGCGTTGAGATCGATGCACCTGGCGTTCCATAATCTCTGCCTACCCCATTGGGAGACAGGCGTGAAGGTATAAGGCCCTTAAAAGTTACCCGTGTAAGTGTATTTTAGTGAGAGGTCTTCGACAAGTTGGCACTGGACTATTTGGACTATACAGTAGTACCTACCCTAAGTCTGGTACTAACGACTAAGGCTAGAGCTAATTGAGTCGCGGTATTTGGGCGAAGTCCAAAAATATTGTAAGCACACAACACATAGTTCAGGACTTAATTGAGACGACGGTAACTTTCTTCCATTGCGTAACGAAAACTTGTGTGTGTCATCGTGTCGTAATTGGCTTTTTTCATTACATGGTAAAGAGGTCTTTTTGGTTTAGTTCTTAATTAGCTATTTATTGATACAGAGAAATATTCCAACCGGAGACCACAGAGCTGGGAGCTTCCTCAGGCAACGCATTAGCGTTGGTATACAAAGAGCAAATGCTGCCAGTATCTGTGGTTCTTTGTCACGGGGGCCGTCTCTTTTTTAGTTTTTATTTAGTTTTAATTGAATCGTATTTAGCTTAGTTATTAATACATTTAAATACAAAAACAAGTTGAATAATAATAAAATATAACACAACTAACCTATAATATAAATCCCTTCATTACCCCCACTTGCGGCATCGTGACGAGGACACTCGCAGCGTTATAATTATGTTATAATTATGTTTATTTTTGCTCCAATCATTTTTTTCTTGCCATAGTTTTAGTTTTAGTAGTTTAACCGCCTGTTTCACAATCGACAAGTAAAGCATATTTGGCAGATAAATGTAGCCCTTTCTCTTTCTTACAATTGAAAATAGACAAGGATAGAGCCAACTTTAATTGGTAGATAAATTTACTTGTCGATTGTGAAACAGGCCCTTAGAGTTCTAAAGTATGTATAATATTTTTTGTAATTCCCCAGGGCAATTAAAGGAGAGTCTTTGGTCTACCTCGATCGATAAGCTTGGGTGTTATTCTCTCAAAAACAGCGGACGGTCAATTTGGCAGCATGGCTTCTGTCGATAAGATCGAACGTATAAGGCTGAGATCTAAGGTATTGTGAATGCACGCGCTAAAATGTGTTTTGTTCGTTCTGACGGGACTACTTAAACTCGCTGCTGCGATTTCGCTCGTTCGGTCGACCGTTGTTTTTGAGAGAATAACACCCCTAATGTCGGGTTTGATTTTCGATTTGCGAATTGCGCTGAGGAGCATGAATACTTTTGTTTAGGGTTCGGATTGATTATTTTGCATCGTGCTTAAACTAACAATATTAGGCCCGTATTAATAAACTCATCTTGGCTGAGATGCCCGTCACAAGATACGTCAAAGCAAACGTTAAACCATAGAACACTGTAATTTTTGATGCATCTCAAGACGAGCATTAGAATCGAGATTAGTTAATTTATACGGGCCTTAGATTAGGTAAAGGTTAATAACAGTTCCACTCAAATTAGATTTGATGACGACAACTTATTATACTTACTTGTTTTGGTACTCATCTGTACGTAGCGCTGATACAATGAGCTTAAGTTGGTTTATATGTGTAAAAAGTAGACTACGTTGCCGTTCATCCGAATCTAAACATGTGCTTATACTCACTCACTGGACGCCCAAGATACAGGCTCAGCCTAGTTTGGAGTCCGCCGGATATTACTTTGAAGAACATTGTACCTTTTTGTTAATAAATCATTACTTACTTAGGTACTTACTTAGTTGCTATGTTTGTACGAGTTTAGTTTCAAGAACGCGTCCCGCAAAATTGACAAGATTGCATTTTTGGGCCGGTTTTGTAAAGGTCCGTTAGTAAATCCTAATGACAGATAAAATTTTAGTAACTTCATACAAGTTTTGACATTCCTGACCGAAATTTCTAACGGATCTTTATAAAACCCAGCCTTAGTTAACCAAAAATGTGTCAGTATCGCAATTAAGTTTAGGTAAGTAAATTGATAAAAAAATTCAAGTGTTTAAGCTGTGTTTAAGTGAATCAGCAGCGATTATTCTGCGGGCGTGCCCTTACCCCGCTGAAGCGGTTGACCGCTCACGTAATGCCAAGTGTGCCGCCACGGGACCGCGGCCTACAGTCACAACTCACAAGCGGATGTCCAGTGCTTATCCTACCAACATGTACACCAGCAATCCATACTAATATTATAAATGTGAAAGTGTGTCTGTCTGTTACCTCTTCACACTTAAACCGCTGAACCGATTTAGGTGAAATTTGAGAAAGGACATAGGGTAGTTTTTTTCCCCAAATTCATCCCCTAAGGGGGTGAAATTGAGGGTGGAAATTTGTATGGAGCTACGATATAAACGAGTTCCACGCGGACGGAGTCGCGGGCAGAAGCTAGTAATATATAATTCAATATTGGGCGCTAAAATATCTGACACGCTCTTATGCCTCTAGTAATATAGACGTGTCAGATATTTTTGCGCCCAATGTTGGGTAATATCTTACTGCTGGTGACTGTTATGTACCTATGCCAAATTACAGCTTTATAGTACCAAGGGTCTCTCAACTAGACCGCGGACAGACGGACAAGCGGACGTAGCGAAACTATAAGGGTTCCTTGTTTGACTTCAGAACCCCAAAAAGCACTAAATTACAAAGACAACATCATCCAACCTACTCATGTTTTCTACCGGCCTACCAACTTTCCTCGGTTATATTTAAAACTTACCTTTCATTATACACGGTCTAATCGTTCAGGGGGGTTATTATGACATGGCTATGCAGTTTATTTTATGGCGAGCGTAAAGGACAGAGCTATAGCAGTTATATAGCGTTGTCCTTTTATTTCAGCGTAAATTGAACTGCATACCTATGTCATGATAACCCCCCAGGCAATTTAAAGGTTGGCCTAGTTAGTATTCCGCTACCTCTCGTGTCGCGAACCCCTTTTTTATGCTGAAAGAAACCAAAATTACTTCCCATTCAACTCTATTGGGCGTAACGTGTAATTGAAGAATTTTCCTTCGGCGGGCTGCGGGAACGCGTTTCCTTTAAAGTTATATTCAGATCAAAGGATACTTATTCGTTTCAGATATTTATGAAAGTCACAATTATGATGATTTTCGTTGTGTTGTGTGTATTTTTTAATGAGGCTCTTTTTCCAAAGCCTTTGCCATTAATCCATCTATTTTCAAACTGAGTATATGTATATATTATTCCTCTGGTGTTGCGGGTGTTTATGAGTCATCATCACTTACCATCAGCCCCCTATTTAACCATCCTGACAATGACAGGCTACAGGTGACATTTCAGTGAACACAGCGCAGCTGATATGAATTCCACTGATGTGAGCTTGTTAAATTTGCAATGAATAGCAAATTGTCACCTGTCACCTATCATTGACAAGATGCTCGACTGCATGCTGCGCTAATAGTGACATAATATCTTTTTCCTTATTTTATTTGCATTGTCAATAGCACTTGATTAAAAAACTTAGATCTGTATAGGGTTCCCGCGGCTTTTGTAATGAATTCTGCCATTATTCATTCCTTTATTAAGTTAATGTGTCACGCAGGGGGTGCCTTGGTCAAGGGTAGATTTATGCACTGAGGATTGGTATTAAATAAAAAACAAGTCATAATCCAGCACCCCTGTTATGGTCGCCTTTAACGCAGTGGATTAAGCATCCGTCACTCTCGCTCTTACTTACTGGTCAAAAAGTGACAGATGTGTTATCCACGTTTATCGACATCGATAAATATAACCCAATCCAATCCAAGTAGTGCTGGCTGACAATTCCAAGTGAGTAGTACTTTTCAAAATTTTGTAGAAAGTGACGAATACAGGTTAGGTCAGGACAATCCTACACACTTTAAGAGTTAGATATCGTATTTTTTTATGAAGCCAAAAAAATGCCGTGTATTTTTTTATTCAGCATTTGAATTGATGTTTAATTGGCAAAATTTCTTTACCTTTAAAAGGTTACAAGAGGAAAAAGTACTGTTTTCTTGTAATATTCAAAGAAACCTCAAGTCTAATCTGGTGCATAATCAACGTCATAACTCAAGACCGACACGGTGTCTCATTTTGGAAATGGGCCAGTGTCTTTTTTATCGATTTAGTGAGACAATGGCCGGGCGAGTGACACAATAGTTCTGAATGGCACGCGATGTAGATTAGGCAGGGCTCCCCTAGGGACGCGCGGATATTATCGAGCTGGCTAGATTAACATCAGCGAGGAACTGCTTTTTGATCTTTAATTTAAGGGTATTTCATAAGTTTTGTGTTCAAAGACACTCGGGGATAGTGTATTGTTAAAGTTCCGTTTTGGGGTCTGCGGAAAACTTGTTATTTCAAGTGGGTTTTGTAGTAACGTACATATTTCATGTCAACTTTGATGTTCAGAAGTTTAAAGCTTGGAATGGGCTTTTTGAGATGAGCAATTATATCACAGAAGTAGAATAACGTTCACTTGTATTAATATGAATTTGGGGGTACAATACATTAAAATGGTTTCATAGCAGAAAATAGCGTTCGATGAAATAATACAATCATGAGTAACCGAATTTGGATGAAGATCTTGCTATCAGGACTAATTGGTTTGAAAATAACAGAATCTGGGCATTCAAAATGGACAATCACCGTTAGGCTCCAGAAATAATGAAAGGACCAGATAAAGGCCTCTATTCATCTCTGTTTTTAGCCTTATTGCAATCGTATTGTTTACGACTCGACCGCCTTTGCAGTCAAGTTTATAAGAGCTATGAGAACGTTAACAATACGGTGACAAAAGGGGTAAAGACAATGTGGAATAGAGGCCTTGTGGCTCTATTCTATTCGGTGGAACCCTATTGCTTTTATTGCGTTATCGTATTGTTTTTATTTTGAAATCCGCTTCCATTGCTGTCAAGTAAAAAATAGATAAGGGTTGGCAAATACGATCTCTAAAGTAATAAGGTTTTACCGGGTGTAATAGAACCCCCTTTTATACTTTTTCAAAATGATTTTACGGATATTATGTACTAAGCCTGGAATTTAGCTGTCTGGTTACAGGTTAGGTAACGATTCTAAATTCCAACCATAAAAATAAACCATTTTCAACCAAGCAAAACTTTAACGATAAGCATTATCTAAGTCCAATACAATAACCTCTTAAACGTGTTTATGACAGTTTAAAGACGAATTAGGCATTGTTTGCACACATCACGAAACCACAAGCCAATCGGCAGCGCGGGCGCAAACAGGGGCAGCGAGTTCAAATATGAAGAAACTCTCCATTGTTAACGGGAATTACTCCGTCACGTAGTGCCTATGGATTTTTATAAAATGGAAGAGACATTGTTCAGTATTTTTAGAATAGCCAAAATTTGAGTCGTTGCTCATTGTTATATTATAACCATTATATGAATGGGTTGTTATCTTTGGCATGGCTTTAGTTAGCTTTATTTATTTATTTATAATCATTAAAAAAACTAGTTTTAATATGATTTGCATATTGTTAGTCGGGATTTAAAACATATTTTTATCAACGTAGTTTTGACTGCTTCAAGTAATTAATACAATATAAACTTGCTATAAAGTGCTAATTGATTTCAAACAAAGTTTATAAGTGTACTGTAGATAGGTACTTAAATAAGAGTATTCCATTACATCGTCGTTATATACCATTAACTCATAGGTACGAATGCAATGTATTGTATGGAGTCGTACATACATAATGTTATAGCTTATCCATATAATTATCCCGTTAGTGACAGCAAACATCAATATAATCTAATTAATCCATCGTCATTATCGCTGTCCGATTATCGCGATATCTAACGCGACGGCCGTCACTGGTTATACTGGCATGTACATTGTGTTGCGATGTCTTATTTGTCGACAATGCCATCCTTTATGTAGCAAACAATCGCGTAGCTGATGAATTTCGGTCTATGTCTGCGTAGTGTCTTTGTGCCCGCCTGGGGAGGCCTGGACAACACAATGGAACAAAAGTTGCTCAATAGCGGCGCAAGCACCTAATACCCTAGCCCTCCCCTCCATTGTTTTGGGTAATGTTCGACTTTTATGGATATTTTCAATGGATCGCTATAATCTGGAATGAAGTTGCGAACTTGTCTATTATCGCCTATATTGGAAGCATACTTAGCGAACTGCGTCTCGTCTATTAATGTTTTTCTTTGTTAATTTTTCATCCATTCATTTTGTGTATTGTGTTCAACTTTTTGAATTAAGCTCGGCCGTTTACTTATTACTCTTATAAGACTCCATTCATGCATGGATTGCGTTTCATATAACGAACAAATTGACAGTTAAATATTGTTTAAAACCCTATTGTTTCACACTGCGACTGCGATTAAATCAATTCATAACTGGCTGTCGTTTGAGCGAGACACGCGCATTGAAGTTGGCCGTTCCGCTCCACGCAGAACACTAGATTATAGTTGGTACAATGAATACGGTAGCTCATAATGCAGTTAGCTTCAGCCACACTTCCCTCGATCGGATTTTCCCCGATAATGGTGACAAAAGAACTTTGCCGCGTCGCGTGCGATGCGGCGCGAGCGTCGCACACGCTCTATTCATATCGCCTCGGATGGAAAAGTTATCGCTAGATGCTCATTCGATCACAAAGGATTAAAGGATAAACAACCGCCGTACAACGGATGCGACGCTTTTCATAAACTTCTGTATTTTTTGTTGAAAATTGAAGGTGATACAAATAATATGTCTATTATTTCTTGTAACGGGTATTTTTTGTGAACCTTAAATTAGAATGGCACAGGATTTGTATTATTAGTAAAGCGATTGATTATGAAAAAAAAAATTATTTATGTTTTAAAATATTGTTTACCAGTCCAAAATTTTACATTCATCGTACCCGTTATAGATTGCGACTTGCCTATACTTAACAAGTCACAAATTAAAAAGGCCTTCAGGAATCCGCTCAGTCAGGCACTCTACTCGTACATTCGAAAGATTCTAACTAAATGCGTTCGATATTTCTCAACCATAATGATTAATTTTCCTCTAATTTGTTATTTAAAATATTTCAGTTGAAAACTAAAGATAGATATTAAAGATGCTATTCTCAACTCTGTATCAGGTCGGGGGACAAAGAGGGCCAGCACAAAGTTGGCCGACATAAAGGGCCCGCAGTCGAGGTGACCGCAAGTGAATGCGTGCGCTCGAGCGGCAGGATTGCAGCCCTATTGTCATGCCGAAACCATTACACATTAGGAAACTACGGCTAGACTGCCTTTGAATAAGAATATATTCTCTATTGTACCTATAGTGAGGAGATCGGATTATTTTGTACTCTTGACTAGTGACATCTCGTTCAGGTTTGTTACGTGTAGTTGTAATTATTTGTAGTGAGCCGTTACTTTAGAATGTATGCGATGTATGAAAACGAAAAAGTTCATCACGTGTGGTATATTCAGTGAGAAGGGTGTATCGCGGTAGTTCCACCCATAAATGGTCAGTTTGCATGAGGTTATCCCCTTTAAATTTTTAGTTGATTTATTAATTTGATTATTATGGAACAATATTTTAGAGTCAACAGTTACGAATAAACATTCTTTGTTACATAATGTTTAAACTATAAAATTAGTATTATTAATTTATTAACGATTCGATACGGCTGCCTTTATTGTCAAGTTATCAAGAATTCACATTAAAAGTCGTACATAAAAAAGCGTTTTTGCTAGAAGGGACATGTACATGCACAGGAGGTCAAAAATGACAGTCGATTTGTTAAAAACGAGAAGGCAGTAAACTGCACTATCGAATCAGAGGGGCCGGGCGGAAGCTTTTAAATGAAGTGCAAAGCAAACACTCAATTTGCGTTGGACACATTTTTGGAGGACAAACAAGGGTCGTATCCGGTTTCACATTTTTGTTACATTTTCCTCCTTGACAATAGAAAAATTCTAATAACAATGGATATAGTCATAACTTCCTTTTAGGAACGGCGCGCCGTGAATATTGTGTTGCTGAAATTTGAGCCTAATGTAGAAAGGTGGTTAGTCTGTCAAATATCTAGTGGATGGGGCGGACAGAGTATTTAATTGAAGTATATGTGTGGGGTAGATGGAAGGGTCCTAAAATATTGTAATAATGGTGAAACTCCCGTTGTTTTACAACCATATTTTGATACAATGTTTGGGCCCATAACCTATTTCCTCAATGCAAAGTGTGTGTTTACGGCTAACAAAATGAAAAAGGTAAGTTATACCTTCGACACATCCCTAAAGAGAGCTAAAGTACTTGAATTCAAACAAATTTCGTACACAACTCGAAAAATGTTTGGAGAGCAATAGATCAACAAGCTATGTGGCGTAGAAGATTAATGGGTTTAGGAAACAATTATCTGTTGTGTGATACACGCGGAATCAGTGGACCGACGCGGGGGATGATCCGATACCGCGATAACGGTCAGGACCTGTACTCGACGTTGTCAAGCGATATCGTAACTAATTAGTTATACGTTTTCTTAAAATCTTTGTCTGTAAATTTCAAATAAGGAACAGCCAATTAATTCGACATTATATAGTGACACGCGCGTAGCGTGCGCATACGGGTCACTTCACTAGTAGAATAACGGGATGTAAAATGACCGACTCGCCAAATGACCCCATCGCTAGTAGACTAATATCTCAAAATGCTCAAGTCGCAAAATGACCAGAATGTTTTTTTTATTTTATCATTGTCCAAGTACGGGCGGGGCTATTTCTAGGTAATTTGCCCTTCGAGCATTTGAATTAACATAACGGAAAATCGTACTTGTTCTATCATGAAGTGCAAATAAACTTCAAAATAAATCAAAATAAATAGTAATCGTAATCGTAATCGTAGTCGTATCGTAGGGTGGTAGACTAAATTTTTGGCCGACTGTACTCGACTGTACTACAAGGTCTTATCTAACAAATCCAAATTGCTATATTATCCATAACAAAAGTAAATTACAAGCCTAAATCTGGCAAAAGTTGTTAAAGGACATCTAATTTGCATTGTGTTAAATTCAACCCACTTTATGAAATTCGTAGCCTTGAACAATTATCGAACAATTATACTTAAGTACCTAGGTATTCTTGTACGTAACGATCATATTATGTATCGGAAACCTGGTTCATTTTAATAACCAGCTCGTCAGAAACGCCACATATTTCAAAAAGAGCCTTGTCATTTCGATTCGGCTCGAACGAGCGGAGTCGCTATTTGTCTCTTTTAATTGCTTGAAATTAAGTAGGCCTTAACATTTTAAAAGATCCTAGTCGCCACGTCATCCAAGTGCAGGAAAAACAATAAAAAAAAAACACGTTGATCCCAGCGATTTGATTGCGCTCCGGTTAAGAACGTAATTAACAGGTATTTTTCGAACCGATGGATCCTAAGTTGTGAGCGTGTATATTCCTAATTAAACCATGTTTCGCTCTCGCTTCGTTCATAAAACAGAATTTACGATACATAAAAACCTTCCTCTTGAATCACTCTATCTATTGAAAAAAACCGCATCATAATCCATTGCGAAGTTTTAAAGATCTACGTTCTACGCATACGTAGGGACAAACAGACAGCGGGAAGCGACTTTGTTTTATACTATATAGTGATTCCGCTAGTCAGGAATTCTTCATAAAGTAACAACACAACCCCTTTTTAATAGAAAACCATTTGTATACGAATTTTCCTAAAGCTTTTTTGTACATCTTACAAAACTATCTAACCCGCGACGAAATGGAAAAGATTTTTTTACAATAGTCTCCGCCGTCGGACAATAGATGGCGCTTGATCTTGATAGCGATATGGCAACACCGTCACAATGGCGGCGGCGCGGAGGCTGTAATGGCGCGATTGTACTGCTTGGCACAATGCTTTCCGATGTCACCTCAACAAAGCGAACTCGATATCAGCCACTGTGCTCAGCCAAACTGCCGAAGCAAATGAAAATGTCGATATCTTAAGATACTTACAAGTGTTGAAAAGTGTATGGATGAACAATCAATCGATTTGTATCAGTCGGGAGCCGTGGGTCATTGTTTGTATGAAACCAATTGCAAACATGATAATTTTGTTAATCTTCTAAACTACTACTACGATGGGATGTGTTTACTATATTAGTTGAAGAATCGCCCATACCCAAGCTCAAAATACACTGAAAGCTGCGTCAAAATCGCAAAAAGTAACAACATGGCTTCCTTTTGGACGTGACCACATCAAGCGTCAAGCGTAATCGTTACCATTTGCGTCAGCGTATATTTTTAACCAAGTTAGGCCAGTCCTTACCTTACAAACGGTTAAAAAACTTTTCAAGTTGACTTTTAGTTCATTGAGCTTTTTTGGTGACCATGGGAACTTAAAAGTCGACAGATACGTATATAAATTTATAATACGTTATAACAGTGGATGTTAAAAAGGTAGAGAAGGAGAACAAGAAACTAAACGATAATGTTCAGTAACAATGTAATATTTTTTTCTACAACCATATACCTACCTATTAACTTCCCTACAACATGTTCAGAAATTATTAGCAAATGGCCTATACATAAATTAAGAAACCTGTATCTGTTAACGTTAAAGTATTGTATGACATTAAAATATCGATGTGGTTGCGTCTTAATCTACAGATTAAAGTATCAGTGACCGATACTTTATTGTAAAAATTAAGATACAGGGCAACCACAGACACAGGTTTCTCACATATTGTAGAAAACTTATGACATGCATGTAGATAAAGTTATGTGTGTGACTGTACAATTAGGCATAATAATAATAATAATAATATCAGGGGACTATGTCACACCAATTGACCTAGTCCCAAACTAAGCTCTAGGCTTGTACTATGGGTAGGTACTAGACAACGATATAAATACTTATATAGAGAAATAAACTACCTACTTAAATACAGAGAAAACATCCATGACTCAGGAACAAATATTTGAGCTCATCACACAAATATATGCCCTTACCGGGATTTGAACCCAGGACCTCTAGCTTCGTAGGCAGGGTCACTACCAACTAGGCTATCGCGTCGTCATTAATGCACCATTCATATAAACTACTAATAATGGATAGGTGAACAAACAAAATCTACTGACTGTCAGGTAAGCATTCAAGTTCTGATTGCTGACTCGTATTGTAGGTACTAGACGACTTATTACTAGTTAAAAGATTTACCACCTTACTTAAACATGCTCTGTCCTTATCTAACAAATATAAATGTCACAAGGACAGACAAGGACAAAGCATGGTTTAGCTACCCCACGGTTATTCCACGTTCATAAGCAAGGCGGTAATTCTAGAAACTTTAACATATTTTTTGTTTAAAGTAGCAACAACTCTTTTTCACTTTTTTCACTAGCTCTTGCTAGCGACTTCGTCCACGTAAAAGTAATTTGTCGGTGTTCCCAAAGGAACTGTCTAATTTTCCGACGCAAAAAGTATCCATCATCCGTTTCCAGACTAAACTTTTTTGTACCAAATTTCAGATTGATGGGCTGTCAGGGGCTAAGGCGTTGATCCATGAAGACTGAATGACCACACTAACACATTTGCACAATTGCACATTTACAATCGTTGTACGAATTCCAACATTAATTTACTTTGAACACATTATTCCAAACTTAAAACGCCCTTACAAAAGTGTAAATGCAAACGAGTCATCATTCATTTGTGAGGAGTCGAATAATAAGCGATTGATGAAATCGCCCGGCGCTGCCTGTGACAATTCGCACTCAAATCCGACGCAACAACAATAGTCCATACCACCACTCTGAAAAGAACCCCTCCCCGCCCCGCAACACAAAAATAACAGGCGCCAAAGGAGTTTTCAGAGCTCGCCTGAAGCTCTTTTAACACTGGCCGCGCATCCACCCACCAACTATTCAGCGCTATGCTATTCAACTCTTGATGGATCACAATTTCAGTCAACGTTGTATGAAAACAAATGATGTAGTCATTATTGGAAAGCCGATAAGATATGAAAGTTGGTATATTATATCTCAAAAGGTTCGGTTGTTTATGGTTTGAGGTTGTCTGGTTTTGCTTAATTTTCAAAGTAAATAAATTCGCTTTTTTAAATATAATTATTTTTATCCGTTCTGCACCGGAAATACACTCAGGTGACCTAATATGGCTGCGTGTCTTGCGTGACAAATACAAATTGTACAAATATACGAGTATATTATTAGGTAGGTACTCCCAGCTTCTTGTTACTTAAGTTTTACTCAGAAACAGGAATGGTCAATCGCTATTAAGAAATTGGTAGTGCTAAATTGGTAGTCTAGACAAAGTACAATAAGGCCCCAAAAGACTCAATTATATTATACTAAACTAAACCATATTGTTAACCGTCCGTATTGTAAAAAGCAATATGTTTTCAAAAGCAAGATAGATAAGGAGCCTTAACTTAAGGCTACTAACTAATACTATTACTTTTTCTTTACACGTATTGTTATTGTACTGTCAATGTTTGCTCTTACTAACTTGATAGTAAAGACGGCAGAGCGAAAAACAATTCGAAAACAAAAATAATAATGACTAATTCTGACTATATTGATGATCCATAGATATATTAAAATGTATTACGGAAGAGGAAACCTATATGTACAGCACCGTTCAACTTTGGCCATATCACTTGAACTCTTTGTGAAGTCAATTGTTAATTATTAACATGTAGGTATTTTACATGAAAAGCACCGTAACATCGAAAATGTCAACGCTCCTACTTCGCTAGAGTTCATGAAATAGTAATGGTATCTAATGAGATCGCGAGGCGCCATTGTGCGGGACAATGTCTGCTAATTCCTGATCCATGTAACTTCGTGCATTGTTCCCGTGTTGACAGATTTTCCTATTATAAACCAGAACAATGACGAGTATATCAATAACTTAATATGAGGTATACGTGACCTGACGGTTAGTTTATAGGGTCTTTAGTACAAGGAGTCAAGCTACATAAAACCTATCATGTCACAATACAAGGCAACCCAATTGTATCTAAAACTCGAATAACTAGAGAAATGTGTAAAATCAGGTCTTCGTAAGTAAATTCAGAGAATGATGAAAAAGGTACATTTCCTATACAAGCATTACTAGTCTATAACCAGTAAACATTTTTTCTCAAAAATGATACGTAAAGTCGCCATTACCTTAAAAAGTCACCAGGAAGTAAAGAATAAGTACAGACAATGATCAAAAGTCTCCGGTAAGTAGAGAGGTTTTGAATTCGGAATGAAAAAGTGTCTAAGTACATACGATACAAATCTCATAAAATGCATTGTAATTTTAACTTAGAACTCCTTGTAAAATATGTACGTCGCTCGCACCATCTCTGTTTGATGCGCGCCTAGTACATCTCTGAAGAGTTTCACATTGCGAATCGCTCAAATTAATGAAAAAAACGTCGGACTTAGCGCCCTGCAAAAAAAAAGTTGTAAAAAAATTGATGACCATGCACAATCCGTGCATGGCTATCAATATTTTACAACGTTTTTTTTTTATAATTCTACTGGTTCTATTTTTGAGAAAAGCACTATGTATGCTTCGATCATTATGAGCCATCCTGGACTCGTATGTATAAAGGCCCTCGCCTACCAGCTCGGGCATTTACCTCACACTCATCCAGGAACGCTCACTTACTGGTGTTTGCAGTAATGTACTATTTTAAAACAAGCTTCTGACTGACAAATCAGTAAATTTAGCGACAATGCGCGCTGCGACACTGGTTGTCAATTACTGCTGTATTCCTTCAGACTGTTGAAGATTGCTGCTGGTGGTATTAGTGTCACTCAACGTGGTTAGGTATGCTTCATTAGGACTGCTAGTACAAGTAGCATGCAACTTTTTTGTCCCTCGGTAATCTCTTTCTACCTAGTCTGTAACGAAAAATGCAGACGCACTAAGCGACAAGCGAGAAAATACAACTCATGCTAGCTGTAAAGATGCAATTTAAACAGGTTTTCAGTGAGCAGAGATTTAAATAAAATTAAACGCCTTTATTGTATTACACGTCGTTAAAGTGACAGGGTACATAAATGATCACTTAATTATGCTGTTGGCTGTACCATGGGTAGTAAATCAAACAAATAGTCAGATTTTGTGGAAACTGTAATCGTCACTTAGACGGTTTCAAGGGGATCCCCACTTAGATATTTGGATTAATTCAACACCGTTCCTCTGCAGTTAATAGTTGTTCATTCGAAGTGTAGCTCGGGAAGTCGACTGACATCTTTAGTAGGTTACAGTGTATCACCTGAAATTCGATTCCTTCGCAATTCACGCTGCAGCAGCTTAGTAGCGAACTGTTGCTGCAACTGTTGGACGAAACATTTCTGTCTGATCGCGAACCTAGTTTTCCACTAGAAGCTCACTGTACCATCTTCAACTCAAACCCGACTCTGTCCCAAGTCTAGCAAAACTTTGTTTATGACACTAGGAAAGTAAACGAGCGCCGTGTGCTTGTAACCTGATGGTAAGTGGGCTCCGGGGCCCTGGACACTTGCAATCTCGAGATTTGTATCGCAATCCTCAGGGCTGGTTGAGGGCCGTATTAATAAACCGATCTCAAAACACCTCAGAAATGACAATTTTCTATGATTTGTTGCTAAACAAACTTTTTGGTCGAATTTCTACTTGAGACCACTACGCTTATACGCTAACTATAATGAGCCCCAAGAAAGAGATATTTATTTGGAATTACGTCTCATTTCAGTTCGGTCTTGTACGAGTATATAGGCCGGAATCCAGCGGCTAGCAACTGTATCCTGTTAATCTGGAGCAGACACCAACAAGGATGACTTCGCGACATTATACGTTGACCGCGCCTTTGTTCGACCTTCACAATGGTGGTTAATGAGATCAGATCCGTCCATAGATCGGACAAAAGGCCCACCCCAGCCTGATTTTATTAATTAATTTGTTACAATAGAGCCGAACCTGTGCTTTGTGCAACTATCCTTTGTTTGCATTTATCTATCGCCACTAGCCGGTTATGCAAAGGGAGACAATGGAACGGTCTGTTGCTAACAAGAGTTTATGGAAGGCAAAACTGACTTACTTCGAGGCAATTTTGATAAAGTTACCTTTCTATGTCACTTCTTGACAGGGCCAATGGCATTTGAGGATTTTTTAATCATTTTGTCACTCCAAATGTCTTTTGAATTTACTTAGTAGTAGTGGCATTTAAATCAAACTGTGTTCACATCTAGTTGAATGTGCCATATGCCAATCAGTTTATAATTTCGTTCGAGCTTAAAACCCGTGTTCTTTATGCGATATATTTAATATAGACACCGCAAGGTACTCGATTTAATTACGCCAACACTTGAATGTCAAAAAAAATCGTGGAATATCGCATTTGTCACACAAGAGGATTTCGAGAGTTACGAGGGATCAGGCTTGGCAATATTATGTATGGTACGGTACTTATAGGTAAATCTCTTCGACGTTGTTTTTGCCGGTGTGTGAGTGGGTAAGCATACAAATTGGTGACAATGCAACTAACATGCAATTTCACACGAGCACCGTTACGTGTGTGCGTCAATTTTGTTGTGTTGGCATTACCACTAAGTAGAAAGAAAGACCACGGTCCCAAAGTAAATAGCCTATTAAACATCGTCAAGTATTTTAATAAGGATTTGACTACGAAACATATCAATGAACCATAATAATAAGAGACATAATTGGACGGAGAGATATACCTATAGCTAACCGGTTCGTTCATGGTTTAAATTGTACGGTAACCTATCGCCAGTCCGAAGTTTCGTTTCCCAACTGTTATGTTTACCATATTTTTAAAATTAGAAATGCATTTTTTACAGGATCACGAATATAACTCATGTGTTAGGTTATGTTAGTTTTCTAACAATCCCGATAAGTTAAACGGTTTCAGAAAAGAAGTATTTCTTACTTGTGTTATGAGAATTTGGGAGTTGAAACAGCTGGGAAATGAAAATTCTGACTAACGTTACCTACTGAATTGTAGTTAGATTCGTCAAATTTTAAACCGTCATTTGATTAATTATTATAATGTACAAACACCAGCAATTAGTACATTGTGTATTAAGGGTGGTAAAGAAAGAATTACAAACGAGAGTCTGTTAGAAGCCCGAAGCCGTAGGCTGAGGGCTTTAATGACTCGAGCTTTGTATTTCCTTTACCACCCGTGTAACATACAATGTTTTTCATCACAATTGCGAGGAAATGAAATAAAATCAGACAAAAGATCATATTTTTAACTTATTAGCGGCAGACTACATCGTTGTCTGTGGCTTACCACAGATAATGTCAAACGTGTTCGGAGTCCGATTCTAGTGACATATGAGATCAATAGTTTATTATGCTAGATTGTTAGGAAATAGTATTCAACTGACATTTCATCTCGAATGAAACTTCATATCGAATGGCACAAGAATTGGGGTCCTGACGTATTGTGATAATTTGAGTCCACGTATAATATAAAAAAAAAAGCTATTACGCACTTAAGTAACGTAATGGTAAAAAAAAGGCCCGCGGGTATTATTTTGGATTTACGGTCGATTTTTCTAGCATGTTAGGACACTATTTACGAGCAAGTGTGATGAAAAAATTTTTCATCACACTTTAGAACACTTAGGGCCTTTTTTTTACCATTACGTTACTTAAGTGCGTAATAGCTTTTTCATCACACTTGCTCGTAAATAGTGTCCTAACATGCTAGAAAAATCGACCGTAAATCCAAAATAATAACCGCGGGCCTTTTTTTTACCATTACGTTACTTAAGTGCGTAATAGCTTTTTTTTTAAATATTATACGTGGACTCAAACTATCACAATACGTCAGGACCCCAATTCTTGTGCCATTCGATATGAAGTTTCATTCGAGATGAAATGTCAGTTGAATACTATTTCCTAACAATCTCGCATAATAAACTATTGATCTCATATGTCACTAGAATCGGACTCCGAACACGTTTGACATTATCTGTGGTAAGTCACAGACAATGATGTAGTCTGCCGCTAATAAGTTAAAAATATGATCTTTTGTCTGATTTTATTTCATTTCCTCGCAATTGTGATGAAAAACATTGTATGTTACACGGGTGGTAAAGGAAATACAAAGCTCGAGTCATTAAAGCCCTCAGCCTACGGCTTCGGGCTTCTAACAGACTCTCGTTTGTAATTCTTTCTTTACCACCCTTAATACACAATGTACTATTTTTTTTAATATTATACGTGGACTCAAACTATCACAATACGTCAGGACCCCAATTCTTGTGCCATTCGATATGAAGTTTCATTCGAGATGAAATGTCAGTTGAATACTATTTCCTAACAATCTCGCATAATAAACTATTGATCTCATATGTCACTAGAATCGGACTCCGAACACGTTTGACATTATCTGTGGTAAGTCACAGACAATGACGTAGTCTGCCGCTAATAAGTTAAAAATATGATCTTTTGTCTGATTTTATTTCATTTCCTCGCAATAGTGATGAAAAACATTGTATGTTACACGGGTGGTAAAGGAAATACAAAGCTCGAGTCATTAAAGCTCTCAGCCTTCGGCTTCGGGTTTCTAACAGACTCTCGTTTGTAATTCTTTCTTTACCACCCTTAATACACAATGTACTATTACCCAACATCGGGCGCAAACATATCTGACCCGTTTTTATACCTCTAGTAATAAAGACGTGTCAGAAGTGTTTGCACCCAATGTTGGATAAAATATTATTGCTGGTGACAGTACCTATACTTCACCAGGAGGCAAGACGATACCCACCTAATATTTACGCCACGGCTTTGCTTGCTATTTAAATGCCCCGGCAGACCGGGGTCGGAATAGGTAGTGCTTATTAACCTAAACTTGATGCATTTTCATTCAATAACTTATTCCCATCCCAAGTCAAGTTTAGGTTAATAAGCACTACCTATTCCGACCCCTTAACATAACATTTTTAATAAGATAACCGTCAGTTTGAACACGCCGCAGTCGCACAAGTTGATAGGTAGGTATTTGCAATTTCTCTATTGTTTTTCGAGTACAATGAAGTGCTCTGCGCTGAAATAGGAGTTGGTCGGAGTTAGCATATGAATAAAGTGGACAAAGGACCTCCTGTCCACTGCGAGGTTTCATTAATTGTGTTAGCGACGATAGGGTTGCCGTTCAACCGTACTATGATTAAAGAAAAACTTGCGCAAAGCCAATTTATATCCTGATTTAATAGTACCATGATTGGATAACAGAGCAAAAAATAGATAGAATCATGTGAATTGTAAATCTCTTTACATAAAGATTAAGAAAATATATACGTCTCACTGAAACCCTTTCTAAGGACGCAATGGCCTTCTGCTGGAGTTTCTTGCGGCGCTTCTTCTCCGCAATGATGGTCTTGTCCGAAGCGCTGGTAGACTCATCCTATATTACCGATGTGTAAAAGAGCCCTCATGTGGCCTATTTACTGAATAAATATTTTGAATTTGAATTTGAATTTGCAATCTCATTTGCTTCTCGACTGAGCAGTAGTCAGTCGGATTGATCACGTATTTTAGATTTTAAGGTAGAATTTACGAATACTTTGACTTCTCCACAAAACTTCAAAGCTGAAAACCGGTCCGATCGTTACCAAAATGCTGTTACCATAGAAAATTCGCCGCCAAACCGTATAAGCACTTCAAAACACTGCAACCAGACGCAGTAATATCATATCATAACCGTATCCAATTTCAATATTGCAATGATTGTAGCGGTAAAAGATTGAATTTTGATACGCCGAGGCCGGGGCTCCATTCAAACTCCTTCGGGCGTGGTGCCACGCGGGCCGAGTCTGATCTAATTCGGTGGCATACAAGTATTTTGAGGGACCGCCTTGAGGATTATGAGTTTTCCTAACATAGTCAGGGGTTTTCGGAAATGTGTATCTACTATTTAAATATTTGTGAGCTGCACTTGAGAATATCATCCTATATCCTGGATATATCAATTTAAATTTTTTTACCAATTGGCGTAACGTAAAGCCAATCGACCGTTGTTAATGTGTAATAAATAACAATAAATATGAGGGATTATCATTATCACACACAAATGGAACTAGTCCCAAATTAAGCTTTAGGCTTGTAGGCTATGGAAAAATCTTCGTTATTAAAATCCTTTCGGTCATCGATACCGGGAACACCTTAAACTTCCGAATTATCATTTTCATTTTTCCGACACCAATATAGGTATAGGGAATGTGATTGTCATACGTAGGTTAGGTTAGGTTTGATTTATAAGCGTTAAGAAAACTTACCTTCGATCAAAAAATGCTTACGGAATTATGTAGTGTACCCGTTTAAAACATATCTTCTCATCGTAATGCTTACAAAGACTTTAGTAGTATTTTTTAGACTTAAAACATGTACCAATAGCTTTATAAAAAAACACACAATGTTTATATAATGATGATGATGCTCCGACACTGGCTAAAAGTGCACCGTGAGCCTAACAAAAAATAATTGTCAGTTTATGCTGTGCCCGTGTTATTTTTAATGTATTTAATTTAAATTTATTGTTTTATTTTTTAATCACTTTTTGTAAATTTTAAATTTGAATGATGTATGGGTACACTTGCCTGAAATAAATGACTTATTATTATTATTATAACGCCTATAACCGCCAGGAATCGTCTGTTACTCCAGTTCGGCGCCAGTCAAAGCATGATCACTAATGCGTAAGATCAATCACATTCACATTCATTCTTTACTCACCCATAACTGTAGAACTCAGGGTCGAAAGCCCCGTGGCAGTCCGTGGTAGGGCGATGGGCGCTTAGATCCCAATCACGAGTCATGTAATGGTCCTCGAGCAGTCACCGGACGGACGAGGGGCTCATCAGATGAATGAAGATTTTTATGAGATATTTCTTATAATGTTCAAGGGGGATCTTATTACGTATCTTGTGTTTTAAGTGATTAGAGTCTCATTATATTATCAATGTTAGAATAAGCTTGAAATCGGATTGATATAAATAAATAAATAAATAAATAAATATAAGGGGACAATCTCACACCAATTGACCTAGTCCCAAACTAAGCTCTAGGCTTGTACTATGGCTACTAGACAACGATATAAATACTTATATAGAGAAATATATACTTAAATACATTAGAAAACATCCATGACTCAGGAACAAATATTCACGCTCATCACACAAATATCTGCCCTTACCGGGATTCGAACCCAGGACCGCTAGCTTCGTAGGCAGGGTCACTACCCACTAGGCCACCGCGTCGTCAAACTGAAAACTATTTCTAGATTCCATCGCCTGTATCAACATCGGACTTGAACTGGACGGTTACAGACACAATTACGAAATTAATGAACGGATTTTCATGCGATTTTAACCATCAGGTAGATAATCTTTCACACTAGGTATTAATGTATAATAAATTCTGATTTATGTACGCGTGTTACAGAACACTCACATAAACCAAAGCAAAGCGAGGATGGGACGCTAGTATTCTAATAATTTTACAAATAATGGTTTTTTCTCAGCTAATAGTTATTTTAGTCAAAAAGGAGCTTTTTAAGGTTATAAGTTACATAAAGTTGAATGGACTTAATAAATTCAATTAATTGAAAAACAAGACAAAAAATAATACATTCAATCCACCATCCATCCAGATTACATTCAATTATATTTTGTCGCATTGTATATTATCCAAAATACCTGTATTATAGTATTAATGTTATTTATTATATTATAACTTAATGTTTTCTTTTCAGAGCGCGAGCAGCGCTTGGCCCCTCGCGACAAAGGTAGGTGAATAGAATATTTTTTTTAAAGAGCTGAAGTTTGTGAGATTTTTAAAAAGTACTTTTTACAGCATGTTTGGACTAGGATAACTAACTTCCAACATCCAATCACTCGTATATGTAGTGGGGTATATTGCTGGAACAAATTGTCGTAAATGTGGACAAACCGCACAAAAGCACTAATTTTTTTCCAGTTGCTAGTTAAGGATATGGAAATATGAGTTTTGTCGATGATGATGGTGACAATTAATGTTCTTTTTTATAAGGATAGTTTGGGATTGTGTTTAATATTATTCACAATTGTGCTATATTTTCTCACATTGTTGAATCTTGAATGCGTCTCGACCGCGCTAACTTATACCTACTCGTCCCGCAACGGCCTTTTTCCCGGTGTCTGCAGTAATATACTATTATTACATGTTTAATTATTTGTTAGGCATAATCCGTAAATTAACTACTTTCAAAACAAACGAAATTTAATAATTTATTCAGTAAATGTAATTTATAAGTACTTACACTGCAAGAATCAAACGCAAACAGGGTACCACTTTTCTTAAAAGCTTTTTATTAACTTGCTGTGTATGCTTAAGGCAAACGATTTTCGAAAAGTGATAAAATGTATGGGATGACATTCTCTTGCGTTGCGATAAACCACGTGGTCCTCTAGAGGACAGCTGTCATCCTATACATTTTGAGTGATAGAAAAGAAAAACTTTAGTAGCGTTTGCATCTTGACTACAGTCCCTGGTCTATATGCGGAGGAATGGAAGGAGAAAAGGCAAGCCTATCGTTCTCGTAGCTGGAACTGCGATACTCTGCTCCTACTAACAAAGCTTGTTGTTTGTTTATTTAGAGTTCTAACAATATTCGGGTTTTATTTTATTCTTGAACGCCAATCATCCTGGTCCTCGTTATTTCAGTTATTTATTTACACTTAAAGTCAACAACGCCAAAGGTGAACACACTGTTTTACCTATACAAAAGAGTTTTGACTGGTCAATGTAAACTCGGCTATCTTATTTCCTGCATTGAAGGTTCAGGCGTGGCGACAATGATGATTCTCTAATTTATTTAACCGAGCGAACATAGCATACTCGGCAGTGAAACTAGAATACCACGTAACTTACAAATTCAATCAGATGCAAAATTTACCTTAATGACTTACTTGCTAAGGTACATTTGGCAACTGAACGAATTTGTAAGTTACGCGGTATTGCAGTTTCACCGTATTCCATTTAGTTCGAGGGATGGCAACTCATTTGCAAATTGGACATTTTAAATGTTCATAGACCTTAGAGTCCACTAACCATTAGGTGGACTGTGTAACTATTTTACATGAGGTGCTAGGTTAGGAGTTTAGGTCGCTCATTGAATGCAAAACGGACATATTCCAAAATAACTTGCTCTTGCATTAAAAATCTTATACGAATAGATTCTAATTTTAAAATGCAACACTGACTCATTTTGGAGTGTGTCCGTTTTGTATTCAATGAACGAGGTGTGCGGCTAGGAGTACCTACTTGCAAGCATTAGAAGCGCGTAATCTGCCTGCAGTTTTGCGTCGGGTAAATACGATCATTACCGTACTCCATAGTAAGAGACAAGCAGTAATCAGATGTGCAATGGTACATGAGCATTCGTGCAGTCAGGCGCACTGGGCGGCGCGCGCGGCCGGCGCCGCCGGCGCGGCTGCCCCGCAAGGCCATGTCAAGTTCGCAGCCGCCCACATATTTCGCTAAAGCGTCGCCGCTACTGTAACAATAATGGAGCAGTCCCCATTGTTTGGGGCCCGTGGCACATTACGCTTTTGTCTCTGCCCTCTCCCGTTCCTCACAATGCGGCCAGGAAACAAGTGAGCCTTTATTTCGCCTCTTTTTGTCTCGGAGTATCGCCGCTTATTGTCTTCATTCGATTGTTCGGAGCTCTTCACAGGGCACATTGTTGTGGACTCCGTCGTTAGTGCTGAGCCGGCGTATGTGCTGTTCTAAGTGTCTTTAGAATTTTAATACAGGTTTAGAAAGTAAGAGCTCAGCGTTCGCGGATTGTAAGTAAATAATATTACCCATAAATATTTAATGGCCTTATGCGAGAGTAGAAATCATGCAAATATTTGTGGATTTTTGAATTGAGCTAAGGTGGATTACCGAGGTAGGCTTATTGACCCAACATAACAGGTAGATCTGTAGTGCGTGTATAGTGATTAGTGATTACTGTAATTAGTGATGTCAAATTGTCCATGAAAAGTTGAAAATGTGGCTATGAGAACTATGTTTCTACACAAAAGCTGTTATTTTCAACTTTAAAATGTATGTTTGTAAGTTCACATATTTAGTTACAATCTTGCAAGTTAATTGTACACCAGCTGAACGCAGTTCCCTTTTTTGGATAGTGCTGATATATGGAAGACACGATAACCGGATGACAAATGCAATATTGCGGTGTCCACTCGTAAGAGTTGATCTGATCATAAAGTTGGTGTTCAAGCCAATACAGGCCTAGGTCGACTCGAAAGGTATGGAGTTGACATAAGCGGTCGACGCGATCTGTCATAAAAGTGGCCCTAGACAAGAGAGCACACAGATTACCTGATGGTAGGTAAGTAAGTGGGATCTGTGATCCATAGACATTTGCATACTCATAATGGGTCTTAAGACTGCAATCCCAAGACCGCAAATCCGTTGCCAACATGAGAACCAAGATGGATGCCTCTATGGTTGTCTTATCCCCACACCGGAACACTGCTGCATGGCGGTAGATTTAAGGATAAGATGGTGGTGGCGATCTAGATGAACTCTGGACAAGGTCCTATCACAACTAAAAGATGCATTGCGAGATCGTTATCGATATCGAAAATGTGTACGATTGACCGGTTGACGTAATCTGCCGGACTGTCAAGTTACAGTCAACTCCATACATTTCGCGTCGATGAGGCCACTATTGGCTTGAGCTGCTCCCAATTCCATGATCAGATCAACTTTTACGAGTGGACACCGAAATATTGCATTGGCATCGGGTTTACGTATGTCTTCTAAATTTCAGCTCTATTCAAAAATGCATGGCATGGATTGCCGAAAACATTTTGATAGTTTTCGACAATCTTTTATGATAACTTCAAGCATCTTGTCTAGAGCCATACTGCCTAATACTAACTTATCTTCTTCACCTTCAGTGGCCCCATGGTCGTATTTATCGATGTAGATAAAACATCTGACACCGTCGCATCAGTATAATAAGTGCGAGAGCGACGGATGCTTTATCAACCACCATAGGCGACCATAATACGGGCCCCAGGAGTCCAAGACCTCCCCGAGTACCAGCGCGTCTATACGCGGATGATACAGCTCCTCTAGTTAGCATTGTTCGCGGACTCATTGTGCCCCCCTTTGTTCTGACACGCCCGCTTTTCCCCCACGTCGCTGAAAAACTGAGCAAGGGTCGCCGTGTAATTCTGTGTTTACATGTAATGAGTTTCATTCCTTAATTTTGTTTTTAGGCTTGAGACTTTTCATTTTCATCATTCGTTTGGTTGTCAACGATTTCTGTCTTGTTCTGGGGCCCTAATATGGCTGCGGTTATCGCTTGACAAGTTTTGGATAAGGCACTCGTCACCTTCTGACACGTAAATACATATACTTACATACAAATCCGTACAGATGTAGTGAATAATCCTTTCCCATCGTTTTTTGTCGGATTAGTTCGTATTTATCTAGCTTTCTCAATTAGCTTCAGTACCCATCAATAAGCCAACTGAGAAAGCAAGATAAATACGAAGTTATCCGACCAAAAACGATGGGAAAGGATTATTCACTACATCTGTACACATGTCATAAAGTGACGGATGCTTTATCCACATTTGACACGCGATATAGATGCAACCATACTAGGCCCGGGAAGGTAGAACCTTGTCGGTTGACAGGCAACGTCATTTAAGCTTTTGTAGGTAGTGTGGTGTTTAGTATTTCATGTCATTGCGACAGGTTTTACGGCGGTTTACGAACACACTATGTGGAGCACAAAAACAATAGAATTTCTAGTTGACATGCATGTTTTAATGGGATCTCTGAAAGATTAAACGTGTTTCTCCTATGCCCCCTTTTATATTGTACGGCTAGAAATTATTATAATTTATGACTCGAAAACTTGATATACATATAATCCCCAATAAAATAACTGCCGAAGGATACTATAATAAACTCCAAAGAATCAAAGCCTTTTAAATAAATCTGTACTTTCTAAGCCACCGAAACCTTTCTCGTCTTGCATTCAACAACTTTGACTTAACTCTTCCTTCTGAAAAAATATTTCACTTGACCCCATGTCAGCCTTTGTCAGCCGTAACTTAAAAAAATAATATTCGAATTCTGAACCGTTTATATATCGACTTAAATAAAACGTAGTAACACAATAAGTTAAATCTATTCCAACGTCCGTAAACTTCCGCGCGCGTCCAGAATCTCAAGCAGCGCTTTATAAAATCGGTGCCTTTCCCAACTCCATTCATATTTCCTACACTTTCCATACACAATATTGCGACTTTGTGCTCAAGTCTCCAAATACTCCATTGACAAGGAGCAAACTCGGTATAGCAAATTAACACTATTCAAGAGTTTTGAAAGACCCTACCTCATACAATTTGGTCGCATTCACAAAGATTCGCTCCTTAGCTGGCTCGATGAATGGCTTTATGAATACCGCGCTATATTAGTTGAGGCGTGATGTGCTCGTGTTTCAGATGTTTATCTTCGCAGTCTGCTCTTTCATAGGCTTTTTGTCTGAAAAGTTTCTGAATTAGTAAAGGATTTTCGACTAAAGGTTAATAGGATGAAGAATATCAGCCCAATGGAACCCTGACCCACCATAGAACTGTGTCACGGTGACGTTATGATTCAAGTCGTAAGAAGTGTCAAACAAATTGTTTTATAATGTCACTGTTACACCGTTCTATGGTGGGTCAGGGTTCCGTTGGGCTGATAGTCCTCATAATAATATAAAACTATATCTCGGATACTTATGGTATATTGATCTCAAAATTATGTTATCCTTGTGTCATGAGCGCTATATACGATAATGATGATAACGATCATCATCCTAACTGTAGTAAAACGTCTACTGATGGACCCGCGGTAGGTTACTTAGGCAATGGCCTGTCTCGTGACTCAATACCACGTGTACCACGACGCCAATAAGATTATTAAACTGTAAACTAAACACTCACGAGTAACAAGTCGCAATATTAAATTGTTAACCAAGGGTCGAAACAGATCAAAATTGCATTCTGGGAAATTTAGACCGCAGACGAGCGCGAGCGACGCGAGTGCGCCATAATTCGAAGGTGTAAATGATAATCGCCTGAGTTGAACACTTTTGTTTTAATTTTGACTAAGAGGAAGAGAGAAAGTAGACAAAAATGTTTTTTAATATTGTTACGAACTTAAGTACTTTCTATTAATCTAAGTCTTGTCTAAGAAAAATATGAGAGTGATTTTGTTATTGACCTTATTTAAAAACGAGTTTAAAAAACGTTATCTCGTATTACATTCTTCCGCGGTCTATTAACTACTCAAAAAGTGTTTGACCAATTCTTCAATTATGCGGTTATCGCGTGACAAGTTCCCTGGAGATGGAAACCGCTTTTGAGAAAAGTAAATCCTTACTTTTCGAACTGGAATAGGTACATAAAGAATGTAACATTTAAATTTTTACGTTTCCGTTTTTGTTTCATTTAAATATTTTAAGCAAGCGGAGTCAAATCGAATCAATATTGAATATGAGTATGTACACGTCAAATTGCTCTCTGCTTAGAAGCAAGGTAGTATTCAAATAACCTCTCAAGCATGAGGATCGGTGTTAATTCTCAGTTGGACCGCCCGCCTCCCCCAACGGCCCGGTCGCGATCGCATACGTATGGAAAATGTGGAAACATAAATAAAGGCAGCGAAAAGCGACTCGAAAGGAGGGTGATTTTCTAAAGGCTTCAACCGTTTCAATAGGCCACTGTTTAACATTGCTCAAACTCAAATGTTCATTGAACGATATTTTCTCGTTCCTTTTAGAAAATACGAGTCTCTTTAGTGCCAATAGAAGTGGGTTCTTCAAAAGAAATAAAAAGAACCCGTGAATTAAGAACTCGGTTTTGTTATTTCGGTTTCATGCGGCGTCAGGAAATTTTCAAGTTTTCTTTGGTGGCGGGGGGCGGGGGTTAAACCTTGGCATTGTAGTTATCTAAAGTGAGAAATTGATTGTGTTGTTAAAATCGCTTTTAATTTACACATTTAAATGACACATGTTTTTTTGCCTACTGTGTCTGAAATAAGATCGTAACAGACGGTTCTGAGGCATCCAAACATGTGTATTAATTAACTGTATTTTTACTTTAGGTAATTTAAAATAATAGCACAGATAATAGTCTAAGATATAGTATTAGAAATATATACCCCCAAATATACTAGATAACATATACATTGATACATCGCAAATAGGTTGCCGAGAAAAATTAGCTATCAGAATAAGGTTAAATTATTGGATTTCTGCAGGTTCATGCTCAATGCAGATTTAGAAGTTTATTTTTACGACTACTTGGGAGTCTTTCAACTAAGTGTTTTCCTGAATCCTGATAATACCCAATACGTTTATACCTTGTTGGATAGCTGAAGAAACTTAGATATGTTTAAGTTCGTCTGCAGTATTACTGCCATAGAGTTTTTATACTATGTTCCTATTTTTGGGAGAATTTGTTTCCTTCTTAAGCTATCATTCGTCTACTACGACTCAGTTTGTTCAGTTGACGGCAATTCCGGTATTGAGAATATTGAAGAAACTTATCTACAACACAATTATTGCATAATCAAATAAATACATAAGATGCAAGAAGTCTAAACAAAGTATCTAAATATATAAAAGGAGAAACTGACTGACTGACTGACATATCAACGCACAGCCTAAACGGCTAAACGTAGGTACCGTAGAGGTGCACTAAGAAAGGAATTCCCGAAATTCCCACGGGAACGGGAATTAGCGGGAAAATTATTACCTCAAAAAAAATGTTTTGCCCAACGAAGTGGACACGGGAACAGCTAGTTAGGTATATATCTTGGAAACGGTTAAATTTGGGATATAGTGTTGCCAGATATTATGGAAACTACAACCCCTTAAAGGATCTCTAGGTCGACTTAACCTGTAACCCTGTATATTTCTTTTACCGGATCTCGTACTATAATATAACTGATGTAATGTTCTCACATCCCACAATTACCATTAGGTGGCCTTTCTGCCCGTTTGCTTTCTCCGTGACATTAAAAACAAATAGAACATAGTGTAGTATACTAACTGTCAACGTGTCACTAAGACGTAAGATGGACGTAAGTAAGGACCTATAGTTGCCTATAGTAGAACTATAAAAAAGGGAGAAAGCACCTTTTTGGGTTTTAAATAGAGGCTAGATTAATAATGGTGGTGCAAGCGCTTTTTAGGTTATTATTCTATGGTAACAACTTGATTTGACACAGACATGACATGAGATGTTATTTAAAAATGTCAAATCAACTTAGAATTTCGCCGCATTAGCAATTTTAACCAAATCGGATTTCTATACTTTTAGCCAGTAAAATGAACATCAGCTGAAGTGGATTCACAATGGTTCGCAGGTTTTTTCATCCTAGCTGTAAGAAGGACCCGTGTAGGACGCCTGTGAGTTTCCTCCCAGAGCCGCCCGCTTATATTACAATCCACAGAACCTTGGAGCTCAAGGTGTGCTTTAAGATTGCCCTTGGGGTGCTCATCATGCTGGTTCAGATAGTCGGCGTCTGTGTCTTCTTCTATTACAAGGAGCCAGGGCCGGTTGGCGCGACTTCGACAACCGTAAGATCCGGTCTTTTGGAATAGAACAGCTTAGTAAGTGGATGAAATTAACTTGTGAAATAACTTTCTATTAAATATGTTGAACTTTTTCCGTGGTTTGGTTATGAATAAACTCTTTGGATTTCAACAAACAACCGATACCCCTGGATTCGTCTCATTCATTTCCTCATTTATGGTATGTTGATATCACGTAATTTGCATGATTGAATGTATTGAAGCATTCCCATTGACATTCGATGCTGCTAAAGTTTGATTTAGTTCATTACTTACTATTACTACCAGTTTCTTTTGGTGCTGCCACACTGCCGTTATAAATATGACGTTATGAAAAATCTTGTAACATTTTATAACATTAGTAGAATGTTGTTGTGTTATAAAATGTTTCATAACATTATGTAACATTTTATAACTAGACCCCGTTATGAATTTCAATATAGCGCGGGTATTAAAACTTGCTAATAAGAATAAGTAGGTTAATTAATAACTTCAATAGTATTACGAGGTGCGATAACCCTCATGTAATTATTGTGGAAAAACTAAGATAACCAGGTTTACGAACAAGGCGACTTTAATTTACCCCATTCTTTTTAAGTAGCCTTTGACCCATTGTCAGTGACATGATTTTTAACTCCAAGTACAGTCATCAGCAATAGTATATTATACTAAATTGGGTGCGAAAATATCTGACACACTCTTATAGTAGTAATAAAGACTTGTCAGATATTTTAGCGCCCAATATTGGATAATATATCCCTGGTGCCTTTTTTTTATGGCATAGAGAATACAAACGAGCACACACGCCACCTGATGGTAAGTGGAAACTGTGACCCATAGACATTCGCATTTACAAGACTGCAATGCAATCCTAAGACCAAGTTGCCAAAACCGAGGACTAAGATGGAATACCTCTATGCTAGTCATTTGCCTTTACAATTCCTTCGAAATTTCGATAGTCGATAAAAGAAAAATTCAATCGCTACAAAGAAGCGACGACAGTGCCCCAAGATAACGGGGTCTATTTATAACCGATGTGTGGGAGCACTATTACCTAATAGCGATCCGCTATCTTCGGTATTTAACCGGGGTTTGTGGTTTTTTTTGGTTAATAGAAAATAGAAAGGTAACTTATATAGGGTGATTCAAAGTCAAAGTCAAAGTCAAATATATTTATTGCATGGTCATGAGTTATACTGGTCTTATAGAATTTGTGTTAATGTTCGTCATGTCCTGCCTCGGAGAGGCGTACAATATTTAAGCTTAATTCTAAATATTAATTAATTAATTAAGTATTTAATACATGTGTTAGTATCACATTAGATGTCGCCGTATTACAAAAAAAAGGAGTTACATAACAGGTTCCAACAATATTATTATATTATACCGATAAGAATTCAGATACACTATAAATACATTTAATAATTAACCAATTAAAAAGCTTTGTTTTAAAATTCGCAGGTGGCAGTTTTTTTAAGTCTACTGGAAGTTTATTATAAATTTTGGTACTCATGCATACGACACTCTTCGAGAAAAACGCAGATTGTGATTTTGGACATACAATGTCATACCCATATTTGGATCGTAATCTTGGCCGTGGGTTTCTACCCGTAAACATGTTTAGATTTTTTTTTACAAACATGTTGACCTCGTATATATATAGAGCAGGGAACGTGAGTATTATTCCTAGCCAGGATTAATAAAAATATGATCAGCCCTGAAGTTAGGGTACCAGATCGAGGGGTTTTCTATTTAATCGTTATCCATACTCTCATTTAACACGGGTGACAAATATACTCTCATTTGTGAGAGCAGTACCCTTACCGTCTGCGAGGGACATAGCATTCGACTCCCTAGCGAGTACGGTAATTGTAACTCATGGTAAGGGTACTGACTGATAGAGACAGAGTCGATAGCGATGGCCAGCGAAACGTTATTAAGACTGCGCCGAGCGTACGCCGCCGGATGTACAGCGGCGCCCTCATTACTATTATTGGGTTTTCTAATAATCTAAAGTATTTTCTTAAAATCGGACGGTGTTTTTTTTGTACTAAAAATGATAACACAACTTACAGAATATATCACATGAATTAATAACAATTTGACCTTCAAATTATCAACTTAACGGAAAAAAATGGCCATTTTTTTCCCGTTAAGCTTACTACTCAAATGGTAATTGCGTATTAAACACGTAGCAAGAGAAGCAAATATTATAAATGCGAAAATGTGTGTGTCTGTCTGTTACCTCTTCACGCTTAAACCGCTGAACAAATTTAGGTGAGTTTTGGTGCATAGATAGTTTGAATCCTGGGAAAGGACATAGGACATACACGTGGACGGAGTCGCGGGCAGAAGCTAGTTGATATATATTTCTACCCAATTCTACTTTATTCAGCATCCTAAACTTAAGAATAGAATAGAATAGAATAGAATAGAATCATTTATTTCAGGCTACGAGTATTGCCCATAATATTGGTTAGTTACATGTTACTTAAAAATAGGTTAGTTACAATTTTATATTTACAAAACAAAAACAAAGGTAGGTACTAGGGTTATTTAATATACCTTATACCACTGGAGACCTGTGAAACCCAATAGATAAAGATGTGGCAGTCATATCTACCAGCAATCATATTCAGAATGTCGTTGGAACTATTTCTGACGCGCCCCATGTGTGAAGTGATTTTTTTTCTCATAATGGCCTGAAAACTGTCTGTACGCGCGTCAGCAAACATACCTGAGGCACTACACCATCTCGGCAGTCCCAACAACACTCTGAATGCGTTGTTATATTGAACTCGGAGGGCGCTATAAGCTCGTTTCGTATACGGACCCACAGGCTGCTCGAGTAAAAAGATTGACTAAAAGCTTTGAACAGCGATATTTTAACTTCAGTGGAACTTCGAGCAAACCTGCGGGCGAGCATATTACTCCTTACCGCTAACGCCCTCCGCTCTCTCTCAATATCATTGTCGTCACACAGATCCTCAGTGATTATGTGGCCCAGGTATTTAAATTTCCGAACCACTTTTAACATACTCTCCCCCAGCCACACTGGAGGTATGAAATAAGGCTTAACCTTGCCTGCTTTAAACATCATTACCTCACTCTTAGTGGGGTTGTATTCTAAACCATGAGTCTTAGCATACTCTTCACACTTACTTACTAACTGAACCAAGAACCTTAAACAAACCAAGGGCCTCTTTATACTATTTACTACGGGCCCCGCGCTTGCTTAATCCGGCACAGGCTAATAAAATTGTTATTAAAGTTTGTTATGTACCCCATAAATTGTATTTTTACTTGCACTACAAAATAAAATCGCCCGATTCCAATGTTTTTTTTACTAAATTAGAAAACACAATAATAGTAATGAGGTTAAAGGTTCAGAAGCTAAGATTAATGAGTAGAACTTTTACTGATTGTTGATTGAGGTTCACGCAAACCTCATAATTATAAGTAGGTAACTAAAGTAACCCATGAGGAACGTATACAGGGTGTGTCCTGTAACAGGAGCAATAAATTAAAATGGAGATTCCTTACATAATTAACACTCACATTTAAAATATCTTAATGTTCCAAAGTCCTAAAGTTAGGAGAAAATAGCCATTGAAGTTTAAATAACTGTTTAATAAGTTTAAATGTCATTTGAATAACTGTGCTCATTCTTTGGACTCAATAAACACATGATCCTTTTCTTGTTGTTACCCCACACCCTGTATATAGATGTCAGTGGATCTATCGATACAAGTATTATACATCATTTGCTATTTCATGCAATATACGCTGTAAATGCTAGATAAAACGAGATGGCGATGTCTAATCTGCAAAGCGGGTTGGAGTTGAATGCGGCTGAGTAGGGAGGTTTAAGCAGCCCCCGCTGTTTCCAATTTCTTCCTATTCAAAGTAACTCATTGAGTTTGCGAGTTAATTTATATTTGATGTTATTTAAATAATGTGTGTACCTACAATCTGCATGAATAAAATGAACTTTTTACGAGAAGTACTAAAGCTCCTTTCTAGGGACTAAAGTATTTTTTTAAATTTACTTTTGAAACCCCTAAACAACCAATTGCGGTGTTTGTGAATGGAGGATTATCATCATTTTCAGTGATTGTGTATAGACTATTTTTAGGGCGTGGAAATAACTTCAAAATGACAACTGTGCAAAAATATAAAAAAAACTATTTAATTGACTAAAAACAAATGAACACCTTTTTACTAATAGTAGTCAGGATGATTTCATCATTCCATACTATTGATGATGGAAACTATTACTTTTATCTGCCTAGGGAAATTCGACAGTCGAAACTTTTTGTTCGTTATTAAGCTTCAATGAATACGTTTATGTTTACGTACATATATATGTTTGCCCTTCTTTTCTTGAACAACCCTTACAGTATTTAGAGTTCAGCCGCGTCTACGCCACGCGTAGCATTTGCTACGGGGTGTAGCACTTCAAACTAATTTTGACAAAGGTCTGAAATCAGCTAATCCTGTTCTAACACGACTAATTTCTCAGTGACGTACTTATTCAAAATGAATTTTCGAGGCGTACTAATGTATAATTCCGAATAAAGTACAGTAAGTCACAGAAATCAGAACCCTGTACAGATAGATGTAGTAGATAAACATACGATATCGTTTGGTCGGGAAAGATGTTATTTTTCTCTCTTTCTCAGTTAGGTTTAGTTCCCATTGATAAGTTAATTAAGAGCGCAAGATGATATTATCTAACAAAATATTCTATCGTATGGTTATTCTTTACATCAATTTCAATTAATTTTTTGTAAGTTATGGCTCCATCGAGGATGTCAATGTCAAGACAAAAGACAAAACAAACATGTATTATTATATTAGCTTAAGTGCTACAATAACAAATTATTCATTTTAATAAATTTACCGAGGACTAACACAAAAGGAGTAGATTCTTTACATCTGTAAATGAGGCGTTTTCAAAAATATTGTACATAGTTAAGGGCTTTAATAAAAACAAAACTTAATTGATTCCTTTGTGTAACGAAAGTTACCCATACAGTTTGTATGACTAACTTTCGTTACACAAAGGATGCGATCGTGATTTTGTTTTCAATAAGCCCTTAACTATGTACAATATTTTTGAAAACGACCCAAATGCCAAGGGTTAAAATGCCTGTCACTCTTATGTCCACACTTCACTTTGAAGTTTGATGTGACAAGTCACAAAACTAAAATAACTCAAAATTTCATTGGGACTGCACCTCCCACCCTGAAGCCGGAACCAGACCGCTGGAGAGGGGGTTTGAAGGCGTTGCATTTGCCATTAGAACTTCCAGCAACAAAGGTGTATACAAATAGTGCCTAATTTATGTGAAAATGTGCTTAGTTAAGGCCTTTATTGAGAAGACGTTAGTCATACAATCGTATGGTTAATTTTCGTTACACAAAGGAAAAAATTAAGGTGGATTGACTTAAATTTTGATTTGTTTAAATTGACGCCTTTTTCAAATTCACCCATTTTTGACTCGTTTAAAGCTTAACGGATTACTTTAGTGTGGTGTGTTGATATTGGTAGCAAATTTAGAATATTCTGGTTTGACTATATACAATTAAAATTATAAAATATGCGAAAATATTAAAATGACGATAGATAGAGATAGATATATACCTTCACGCCTGTAATCTCAGAGTGGGGGAGTTTACCAGCGTATTAGTGACAGGTTGCAAGCCCATCGCCTAACAGTACTACAAGCCTTTATTCTCTTAGATGCCTCTTATGACTTCCACGGGAAGACATGGAGTGACACACAGAAGAGATTACATAGATTAAAATGAAATGCATTAAAATTTGAGAAAAATACTGCATTCGCAAGACACCCAACTCCGCTAAAGCTCTCAATCCAACAAAAATATCAAACAAAAGCGAGTCGTCCTTATTTTACATTGTAGAAACAGTGGTCGTCGGAATTAGTAATTTCTTTGATTCCCGCCCATTGTGCTGCTGATAAAAGCGACACTTCCAGCGCCGTCTGAATGAATACACCCATTATACCAGCACAAAAGTGGATATTCCAAACAAAAACATCATTGCCGCCATTATTGTGCGCAAAAAACAATTCAGATTCAGACTGTATTCCATTATGATTTCGAACAATGTAGCTGAAAATACTTTGTCTAGCGAAAATTGTGGCGCGAATCGAATGACGGCCTTTGTTGGTCCTGATAGTTGTATGGAGCGAGGCACCTAAATCATTTCCTTTACCTAGGTATGTAAGCCGGAAATAAAAGTAAATTTTGAAATTTAAAAAGTTTTTGTAAATAATTTACCGCATTCTTGGCGTGTTTTTGGCGGTGAATGATTTGCTCATGCATGTCATATAAGCTAAAAGTTGATAAAAAAATGCGTCCTGTCCTCGCTTCGCTCCGGTTTCATTGTCCGGTTTAAACAAATAAGAAATAGCCTTATTGTCTCCCCGGAATAATTATCTTTCAAATTGTGAATGAATGTGTCGAATAGGTTTCGTCTGATAGATATAAACTCACAGAATTCACACTCTCTCTTCATAATATTATAATATATAATAAAAAAATGCATTTAGTTCAGACAACGGAATTCAAAGAGGTATATCGTATAGATGAGTATAGATACTAACCTATTAAGGGTGCGCTAACTAGTCGACAGGCGGGTTGTGTTTTTCCTTCTTTTTTTTATTAAAAATAGGTAATCATATTTTTTACATTACTTACCTGTAGACGCTATAAATAAAATAGCGAAGCAGTGGGTGAAAGGTAGTATCTACACACAACATCACACCTAACTAACCATTAAAGACAGAGCAGAGAGAAAAAGAAAGAGATGTATATATGAGTATTATGTCAACAACATACGCATGCGACTCTCTTTCATGCAATATTTCAGATTTCTGAAGTGTACAGCTAGATGTGTTGCTGTGTGTACCTATAGTAGGTATTGTTAGAATTTGGTACTGATATAGCCAATTATTGCACTGTGCATTGCTTGGCTGATCGTTATTTGTTTGGTAGTATAATTATATCACACAATAAAATAATAGTACAAGTACTAATAATAAAACATGTTGTTAACCTTCCTTCTGCTGCCATCTATCGGCACGTTTAAAAAATACGTAAACACAGGCAAACGAAACGACATCCACCTGCCACCCCTCACGGAGGGTGAGGTAGCAGGGTCTCTCTTCATTGTAGTGCAACAATTTGTAGATGGCGCTGTTATCAATAGTTTGTTGAAATGTCTAGGACAGGGGAGCTTAAGCTCATGGGGAGATGCAAAGACAATAATGTTTTAATGTTATACAACATATTACCAGGAACATTAGGCTGAGAAATAAAGTAAATATAAAACCAGCAACTTCGTCAATTAGGTGCTGATCGATATTATAACTGACTGGTTTGTGTATACATCGCTGTTTGTCGAATACCTAATACGTTGAAGATTCCGTATTAATTTAAAAAAAATCAAGAAGTCTAAACTGTGCCACATTACTCCTATTATGAAACGACTTTAAGCGCCAGACTTAACGTTTTCAAGATTGCAAATGTCACCGGAATGCAATGAAACGAACACTGCTGCGGGGATCAATTATACAGCCCAGTTAAACAGACAGACAGCAAGGTGACTATCACTGCATAGTATAAAACAAAGTCGCTTCCCGCTGTCTGTCCCTATGTATGGTTAGATCTTTAAAACTACGCAACGGAATTTGATGCGGTTTTTTGTAATAGATATAGTGATTCAAGAGGAAGGTTTTTATGTATAATAAATCTCTGTTTTATGTACGGGGGTTACAGAAAACTCACATAAACCGAAGCGAAGCGAGGGCGGGTCGCTAGTAATAAATAAAGGATTCAGTCAAACTTCGCTTTTCGACCCCCGCCTAGGTCGTCTGCCAAATAGTGCTTTCACTTCATATGAAAAGAATGTCATTGTGCGAATTGACAGAATACTTAGGTCTCTTTGCCCACTAAACAAAGATCTATCTATCTATCTACTTAGGTCTCATTGGCTCTATTTATTTATGACTTATGTTATGTTATGACGTTATTTTAGGGTGTCAGACCACCTTATGTCGCGGACTGTACGTCATGATCGCCTAAAACTCGATGGGAGTAGGTAGTAAAAATTCCAAAGCAAGAATAATTTATATTTGCGAAGTAATGATTTCATTATAATTGAATAACATCACTTTGGTTACATAATTTTGGCTTTCGCACAGATTTGGCCCAGAGCCAGAAATACGGTATTGTCACGATACTGTGATCAATCCATCCACGGCCAGGTACTCACTGTTGTAAAATCATTTCCTTGTTGGAACGCTTTACAAACTTATTTCTATTTCAGTGATTTCAACAAAAGTTTGAATTCCAATCTCTATCACATACCTATTACTATATCTAAATACCGCACTCAGAGACGACAATTAAATTTAATGCGTTTAGTACAGTGTTGTCTTACTTTATTGCTACAGCAAAGAAAGTTACAGCAGTCACTTTAATCTAACATTAAATTTCATTGACGTGTCTGAGTGCGGCAGTAAGTATCGGACACCGAATAGGTATGATCGATCAAATCTAGGCTAGCTCACAGCCGTAGTGTAATAACCTTACAGGTATAAAGGCGTCCTGGAAAGCGTTTTAGGCATCGAGATTTTTATTTAGACTTATGTATTAAGTAGGATGAAAATGGGCATTAAACTACGAAGCAAGGAAGGGATAAACCAAACATCAGTACATACATATAAAAATATTTTATTAAAAACATTTTGGTAACATTTAATAAGAACACTTAGGTAAAAATAAATCGACTTCAAAATCATTTCAAAAGAACAGCCTGGACTGAAAGTTCACGGAGGAAGCCGGAACAGCAAAAAACTAAAATAAATAAAAACAATGATAACACTCTAGGCAGAGACATGTCTAATTGACAACCAGAATTAAGGCATCGCAAGAATAATTATTAAGTACGATAAAATACCTACGGCTATTATTATAATTACAACAAATAAACGCCTAGTGTCTATCGTCCGCGGCGCGAGGGCCGCGCTGCAGGCTGCGGCGGCCGCCGCGCTCGGCACTCGGCAGGGAACTTACACAGAGTATTATTGCCACTAACTTACACGTCACGCACGAGACAACTTGCTTGCCACTACGCTGTCATTACATCAACTAACACTAAAACATCCCAATTATAAGAAGCTATGTTAAAATTTTACCTAACTAATAATATTAACATCTTCGGCTAATTTTGATACTAGATTGATATAACATCATCTCATATTGTACTCTTAACATTACGCTGGATTAAATTATAAGTGAGGAATTATATATGTTATAGATAATATTGCAAGCATTACTGAGATTGTGCACGTTACGTGATTTGATTAACAGTAACAAGTTTGACTTATGTGATACGGAGGAAAATCCTTACATACTGAAGTGAGCTCGGCGGCCGGCCGGCCCGGCCCGGCGGCCCGCGGCCCCGGCGGCTGGTACACACAGTCATAGATTAAATTACGAGCATTGGCACTTTTCAATATTAAATCTTAATTACACTCTCGAAATAGCACTGCATATCAATAATTCAATAACCAACTTAAAAACTAAATTCAGATCAGTCATTTATGATATCACATCAAAATAAACAGGGAAATACATATGTGATTATCGATTGGATATACTATATAATAAATATTATAATCTTTTCAAAAGAGGTATTAATTTTCTTTAGGGTTACTAAAAACATTGAGCTCTGCGCCGCGCGGCGCACTATATCACCACAATACGAGAACATTGAACCAATAACATTTGGTACTTGGGAGTTTGCCTCCGAGTTATTCTATTTCGCTAAACCTACATAATGCTTATCAGATATACGTAATACACACTGGGCGCGGCGGCGCGCCGCAGGCCGGGCCGGCGCGGCGCGGGCCGGTGCCTAGGCAAAAAACCCTTTCATCCTTATACAATTTTCAATACAAAAATACTGCCATTTGACTACAGTTCAATGAGAAAAAAATATTTGTCATAATATTAATGAACAATAGATAGAATACAACTCAATAATATTATGTATAATATCATGTATATGATTTGACTAAACAAAATAAAATGCATACAATTGAAATGATTAAAACATTGTAAACTCACTTTGAAGACACAGTTATGGAAGGTTCAATTGATATTTCCTCGTGTTCAATAAATAGCACAACAACCAACCAAGTTATTTGGCAATGTGGATTAAACAAACATTAACAACTACACCCTCTCCTGATAACTTAAAACAAAACTGGAATGCAAATATTGCATCGCACCTCGGCCTCGCTCGCGCGTGCGCCGTGCGGGTCACATCACAACAAGAGAGTCCTACAAACTGTGCGTATTGCTCCAATACTTTCCTTTGAACTACATTCGATTACAGCTTTGTCATTTCTAAAAACTAAAAATATGAATGCAACATTTGATTTTAAATAATAATTTGATAACAACCATTTTGTGAGTATGTGTGACTGTACATAGCACACTAGGCGCTGCTCGCGCCGAGCGCCGAGCGGCCTCCGTCGCCCGCGGGCGGGGCCCGGCGCCCGGCGCCCGGCGGGAGGACGTTATCACCGTTAGCTGCATTCTGAGATCCATGCTATATGTTCAGTCATGATCATGACTCACTGAATCATAATACATAAATACAAATTTTGTACAACTTTTTCCTACTTTTTTACGTTATATGTGTTCATAGCCCAGAAAACTTAATAAAAACAAAAACAAATATAGATCTGTAGAGGTGCTCAACTAGATAAAGCGGTTGATAAAATGCAATGAGTATATCATTCCGATTACGATAAGACCGCGGGTTGGGAGTTGGGAGTAAATTTAGCTACTGTAAAGCATAACTAAAATATATATGGATGTTGGTCCCGTCCAAAATATTTGCCAAACCCATCAAGCAATTGCCGTAGAAATATAAATTAAATTTTGAATACTACATAATGTATTGTCTCATATCAACATTTTATTATAAAAATAACTTTGTGGGGAATACTTCAACATTATTGTGTACAAATACTCCAGTTCCAATTTAAAGCTGATCACAACATAGCAGAACTAAAGTTGCACAAAAGGACAGTATCGATCATTATTAAATAGTTAGTTAGTACGTTTACTTACATGTAATTGAAGAGACTCACACTATTAAATATCTTGACTAAATTAGGAGACCACGAATATTACATTTATATATGCACATACATAGAGATATTGCCAGTCTGTGAACGACACTTACTATAATTTCACTAGAGGCCCAGCATCTGGGCATATCAATGACTCAAACGTTAAAACTCTGTAACAACTACTAATACCTTACAATATCTAATCACTGCAATAATTTGTGATGATATGCACTGATAACCCACTGACTATGTTCCGTCAAATGAAATGAGTGGTTCGAGCTTCATTCCTCGTCCAGTTGCCAGGAATATCAATATTAGGGCATGTGTCAAGATTGTATCTTCTAGATTATATGTCATCACTATTATTATGTATGCTCGGACGGTAATCCAACAATCGTCATTATTACACCTTAAAATTAACCTACAGCTTGGCTTTTAAATTCGTGCCTATCTTGTCAAAATCGTTACTTTAAATAACATCCGAGAAGCAGCCTTTTGGTTAAAAACGACAATGACTATTATAAATGACTGTGGAATATATCTAATTCGCTAACTTCTATACTAAACATTATAAAACAATATTTAAACATAACTATTACATGTAATGGTGGGAAGTAGTAACTCAATTATATAAGTAAATGTCCATAATTTAAATATTGCTTTAAGAGTAATTAGAGTAAAACCCCACAAACCAGCTACTTCCAGCCAGTCAGGTTTTAAACTTATTAGGGTAAATTGCGTAACCAACAATTTATAGTTAATAATATGCTCATTAAACAAATAGATTCTTTGGATAACATATTATTAACATTTCTAAGAGGAACTAAGTGTAGCATAATATATTATTTTGAATCATTAACAGTCTTTAAAATTATTGATAAGTTGATGCATAGTTGTTTTGAATACTTTTATCCCTTGGTATGGGTTTTTTCATATAATTAGTGGGAACTAGAAATGCTAATTGGAACAAGAGTGCAAATCTTATGGCATTGCAAGTTCATAGTACATTAATTAACCCTATCTTTAAATTTTATCACACAAATAAGTTAAAAACAAAAACAAAAGTTGTGCATCGTCACGCAAGTCATTCGGAGAATTTGTCAAAAATTGTCTTTGTTTAAATTAAGATCACAGTATTAAGTCACAATTCAAATGTAACTCTAGGAATGCGCGGGACGATACTCGCACACATATTCCACAGTCATCCTGGACCAGGGCACACCGGGATCTTCAACTCGCAACACATAGGAAGATGTCACCGAACCTTGACTTCAGTTTCCACCATCAAGTCTTCATAACAAATTTGATTTAAGTCAGTAAATTATAGTACCAATAACAAAATATAAATAGAAAAAACAAGGTACCCAAATTTCAATACAGTCGTGAATTAGTCACACTAAAGAAGGTAAAAAGCTTCATACTGGAGTCATAGGTAGTAATGATATTAAGCACCACTTAGTGACAGTTGAAGCGAGCGAGCTTGATACCCCTGATGTGTCCCGGTCATCTCCAGCTCTCCACTCCTCGTTTGTTCAGTTTACGACACGCCGATGAGTCAATCTGTGGCAGCTACCACCCAAGAGAAGCCGCAATGGCGGCAAGAGTCGTTTACATACTGAGTGCGGGTTCCATATGGGCCAAGGCGGTGGTACTGGGAGCGGTTGGCAAAGAAGAGCGTGGGGTTGTTGGGCGGCAGCACCGTGGCGCGATAGTTCCACCGCGGGTCAGTCAGGTTAGGCATCAAGTTGAGTATGTCACGACCTCCGTAACTTATTTTGACCTCAACTTCCTTTTCTTTCGGTCGAGGCTGGGGCTGCGCGAAAGGCTCGAATATCTTCTGAAATTTATTATTAATCGGCTATTAACCAAAGGTAACCTTCAATCTACAAAACACAACAGGTGTTGTAAAACCATTACTTGAGCACACAGATAAAACCGTGTTTAGTTTGCGCAAATTACGAGCCGTTGTCGACTTGATGGCGTTCCGCTCCGGCAGACGTCGACATTTCGCACTATACCCGTTATAACTATATTATGCTTCTATAAGATGACTCCGATAAGAATTTGACCGATCATCAAAATCAACATGCGAGCAAAAAGTTCCTACTGTCACGAGTCACGCGTCAATAATCGTTCACAACATCGATAGCGTAATGTAATGAAGAGATTCGCCATTACGGAATATTATGAAAATAGAGAGGTCAAGGCCAGGACGAACGCAAACAAATATTGGATTTTTTTTCGTTAACTCACTTTTTCTGTTGTCTGAGGGCTTGAGGGAAGGGAGTCGCTGTTCACCGACTCAGACTTGAGAGAGCCCAGCGAGCCAATGCCACTGGATTCGCTGGAGACAGACGGACTCGGGCTCGTTTGCGATTTGGCCAAGCCCGCTATGTCGATTATATGCCCAAATGAGCTAAATGAATAAAAGTTGTCTGTCTCTAGTCCAGCAGGAGGTAGTGCCACGCTCAAAGCCATGTCTGTAATCTGAAAATCACGACTGTATTATAATTACACGTGCATTGACTGCCACTACGTGCGAACACTTATTAGCTACTTATGTTGACAGAATACAACGCGCCAAACCGATCGTAGATAATCACGGCACTTTACACAACACATCACACACACAAGAAATAATAATTGAATATTTCGTTTCCTAACTGTGTACAACAAATACAATAATAATTACCGAATAGCGAAATCCCGAAAATGCACAAAGCCTCGACGTAGTTGAAAGAAATCGAACATCTATGAAGTGAAGTTAGCTGAATTACCTGAGTTTGCGTTGCGTGCTTCGCCGAGCGCCAACCGGAAATTGCTCAGTCGGTAAAGCAGGCAACTACGCAGTAAACAACGAAAGAATTAATCATTATATTTTCGTTTATTTACACTTTGACACGCTAAATATTATTTTATAAATCATATTTTAAAAAATCCTTTGTAAATAAAGCCATCGTATTCATTTATTTCTCCAAAATATTAAAAAGGTTGTGAAATGTGTATTAAGCGCCATCTACGGGTTAACATGTAAACTATTTCGTCGACTACGCTTGGAGTCTAAACGATGTATCCAGTTTCTGAAAGGTGGCGCTGCTAACTGCTTGCTAAGAAGTTTTCGTGTTCGTTCGAAGAAAAATCTACAGATGGCGCTGTAGACAAAAATTTAGCCCTGGTGAATGTCGTTGGTTTGACGTTACCACGTGAAACTTATTTTGCCAAGCTATACGATGTACAACCTGTGAGCACTTAAATGCTTTAGGTTTGTACTTCTCTCTCACTCGCTCTTAATAAGGGCGTATGAGAGCGAGTGAGTGACAAGTACAAACCCGAAGCACCTTCTAAAGAGCTATTGCACTTTATTCGCACTGTAGGATAGGTTTAGTTTAGTAGAATAATAACATAGATGAAATAAAATGAAATAAAAATTAAATAAGTCTTTAATTTTCTGAAGTTTGTTATTGTTAGGTACTACAGTGTTAGATTTATGTTATTATAATAATACTTACCAGTTTCTGCCCGTGACTTCGTCCGCGTAAATTTCGATTATCGTTATTCCCTCGGGAACTTTTAAATTTTCCGGTATAACTCTATCCCCATTCTAAATTTCATCCATTTCCGTCCAGCCGTTGCCGCGTGAAAGGGTAACCCATTAGGTTGCCAGACCACATACTAGGCTGACTGTACAGGCAGGAGAGGTGGCGAGGGACATTACTTAATTTAAAAATATTATTGTAGTTACGAGCAAGCTCAGTTCACTTAGTTCACATAATTAATTTAGTGCCGTCTAGTAGGTATGAAGATTAATGTAGTGGTAAAAGGGCAGGTTTTTTCAATCACCGGATAAAATGATTTTCCTTTTCTTTGTCATTTGAAACAATAGAACAGATCTTAAATTTAAGTGACATAAAGCGATAGATGAATCAGAGTTCGTTACTTTTGCACCTTAAGACTGCACTTTCCGTTAAGTTGATAACTCGAAGGTGAATTGTTATTAAACTATATGATATACCCTATAAGTTGTGTTTTCATTTGTAGTACAAAAACTTACCGACCAAATTCAAGAAAATACTTTAGTTGCTTAGAAAACACAATAATAGTAATGAGGGCGCCACTGTGCATCCGGTGTACGCTCGGCGCAGTCAGTCGAAAGGTGACGAACCTTTCCTTACTGTGACGGTCTTACACAAAAGATCCCATAGGGTCGAAGTGTATCCGTAAGGACCCCATCCAAAATAAGATAAGATAACTGTGACGGTACTTAATAAGTAGGTAAATAAACATTTATGATAGCGATAAATGCTTTGACAATAACAACAAGAACTTTAAAAAAATCTTGTTCTGAAAAAAAAAAAGCTTAAGAGGTTTGTTTCAAAAGAAAAGTACTATTTAAAAAAAAAAAATTTACTGAGTTAACAAATACTTGAACAGCTGAAAAGAATTCATGTATAAATCCAGCCACGAAGTGAATGAAAGCAATAGAAGCATTTACAATACAGATTACCTCAATATAACCATGGAGCATAAATTATTCGGGATCTTAATTTTTTACATACTCGTATGTTCCCCGATTACTCACGGATCGAGTTGAAAAATATATATTTTTTAAATTGTACCTCGTATGTTCATAAGTTTTGAGACAAACTTTTTACTTAATAAAATAAAGAAAATAGTACTGGCACCTATTTTATTATTTTTTCAATTTCGAATTTGGAATGTTAGTGTGCTCTTTGTATGTTTTTAATATTAATTTCTTTTGTTTTTTTCGTGATGGAAGGAACGAAAGAATTGCGTGCGACTACATAATGGCGGGGAAAAAACCAATGGACATTTTCATAAAATGTTTAGTAGGCCGCAACTTCGTATTCATAATCACCATTAAACGGTCCAAGGAGACTGATTCTTTGAAAGATCGCCATAGGAGTGGTCGCCCGCGGTCTGCAAACTAACATTTCGCGTATTTCAGGCAACAGAATATTGAAATACGATCTCAAAGTAAAGGCTTATAGCCGTAGAAAAGTTCATTTTCTAAATGATCGCCTTCGTAAATTACGTCGCGATCGTTGACCGATGCTGCTTAAGAGACACGATGCGAAAAAGATACTCTTCACCGACGAAAAAATCTTCACGGTCGAAGAAAAGTTTAACCGGCAAAATAATAAAGTTTACTTATGCCAAAAGCAGCAAAGATGTTCCTGCTACAGCACGAAAGGTCTCGCGTGCCCATCATCCGGCGAGTGTGATGGTATGGTGGGGGGTTTCGTACGAAGGTGTTACTCCGCTCCATTTTTGCCAACAAGGTATCAAGGTTAAAGCAAACAATTATCAAAGTGACATTTTAGATACTGGTAGTGAAACCCCTATCTAATACTTTATTTCACAACAAAGAATGGATTTTCCAGCAAGACTCAGCACCCGCCCATAAGGCTAAAACGACTCAAGCTTGGTTAAGGGAAAATTTGCCGGGGTTCATCGCGGCGGAAGAATGGCCATCCTCCAGCCCTGATCTCAATCCACTGGACTATTCTCTGTGGACTGAATTGGAACTCAGGGCCTGCCAAAAGTCCCACCCAAACTTAGATTCTTTAAAGCGAGCCCTCATCAAAGCTGCGAAGGATATCCCACTGGAGAAGATTCGTGCCGCGATCGATGACTGGCCGGAACGTCTAAAAGCTTGTATTAAATGGGGTGGGCATTTTGAATAGTAATTGCTTGTGGTTGTTGGTTTATGTCTAATTATCATTATCTGTAAAATTTATAAATATAGCTTTATTCTTTAAATTTTTATGTAACTTTTATTTCGTCTCAAAACTTATGAACACACGAGGTAGGTATAACTTACATTCTTGCTAGTCCCATTGTCAACATGTCAGGATCTGATCATGGGATCTTGGAGAAATCGAGGGAACTCCTCAAATGTTATAAGTAGGTATTCATATACTTAGCGAATTTTGTATTTTCGAACTCAAACTCAAACTTACAACATTTATTTGTCAAAAACACACTGCGACAGAACAATTAAGTAGGTACCTACCTATAATCAAACATTTTAATCGAAAACACTAAAAAGCAAAAGAATAGAACATAAAAACATTTATTTATTTTTAGTAATAGGTCCAGAAAGTAGGTATCTTATCTATTTGCATTCAAAAAGTATAATTTGGTGAAGTAGAACTGATGCGAGTGACTATTAGCGACATCTATCCAAATACTCAATAACCGTATTCCCCGTGACCCCGCCGCCCGCCAGTTGCCTCTCCAAGTGTCAATGGAGGTGGAACCACTGAGCGTGGTTATATAAGAAAAAAATAAAAATGTGTTTCTAATCCATAGTAAGCCTATTTTTAAAGTTTCATTACTTCCTGCATGTTGAGTTTTATTGGCGGATTCCATTTACGTTCCGCTATAAGTTTTTAAGCGATGTTTGAATACTGCATGTTGAGTTAGAAACTTGTATACCTATTGATCGATGTCTTGAATTTTTAGGTTTGTCAAATGATCCCTTAGATACATAGGTAGGTACATGTACATAAGCTCACGCCTTTATTCCCAGAGAGCAGAGCTACAAAATTACTAACAACTCTAAAAACTGATCCCGTTTAGTGTGTTAAAAATGATCCCTGGGATCAAATTAGGTACTCCACTGGCAAATTTCAATGGGTCACAGATCCCACTTACCATCAGGTGGCAAAAAAATATTTTTGAAATCTCCAAGGTGATAGACATTAAATTTTATGTAAAATATAAATATTTTGGCAGCACTAGTCAATACATGTCATTAAAATAAACGCCAGGTTTTTTTTTAAATATTAAATACTTATCACAGTATCCATGGGATAATTTTGACCCTGCCCCAGGGATCGTTTTAAACATATAAGTATACCTACATTTGTATAAAATGATTCTTCAGTAAACTATAAGAAAATATGACGTAATCAAAAAAGCAGAAACAAATGATAAATTAGTGGGCATTCACAAGTATATGTAAATTCACCATTCTTAACAATTTAAATATTATGTTTTCGTCTTAAAATTTGACCAAATAAAAGTTTTTCCTTTAAGGGGATCATTTTGCGCACATCTCCCCTACCTATAGATACATAATATGTACCTACAGCGGGCTATTCCGACTGAGGGGTGTAACTAGCTCTAAGCACCCCAATAACTTATTCTAATTACTACGAGAGATTTGTATAGTTAAAAGTTTATTATCCTGGTCACGACGCGCCAATTGTAACTGGTCCTAGCCTAACCTACCCTATCCTATATATGGTTACTGCTCTTCAAATCCTGGTCTACGCAGCACCAATTGTAAAAGACCCCTCAGCCTACCCTATACTAACCTAAACCTAAGCTAAAAGCTCCTGGACCTGCGGAACCAAAAGTATCTAGCCTAACTTAAATCTGAAATTAATTACTAACTCCTATTTCCAAACAAATGTAAGCTAGTTTTCTATACCTAAATATCCTAAACTAGCTTAGAATAATTCTTGTACCTAACTTAATTCTACCGCTAACAATCTATTATAATGTAAATTAGTTTTGGCATGTGATCGTCAAGTAGTTTAAAAGAACCCAATAGTTGTGAACCAAAGTAACCGTAGAATTCTTTAAGTCTTTGTTTTAAATCTTAACTATACCTAGCCTACCCTAGTAACATCCCTAAATATTATAATTTATAACTTAGTGTTATCCTAACTTAATTAATGTCTCCTATCTTCTTGAAAATCAACCTACTGAAAGTTAATATTAGAGAAATAGTTATTATTATTTTCATATAATTAGTTTAGCTTATGAAACCTGAGTCTAGAGTAAAGCAAATCTAAGAATTTATACGTTTTGTGGCCCCCTTAGGGAAGGAAGGCTCCGCCATACGCCTTGGGATTGCTATCCCTGGACCTTAGTCCACCTCAATAGTCATCCTCCATAGACAGGTCAGACTCCTTGCCAATGTTCAAATAGTCAGTCAGTCGTCTTGTAAGAGGAGATTTGGGCTAAACAATAATCTGAGTGTTTAATACTCGATTATTTAATAGATAATTTATTCTTCAATAGAGTGATAATAATCTCATATATGTGATTTATATATTATATTCAATATTGTGACTTAAGGTTGATTTTGCTTAATTCACTTTTAAGTCTATATTTGACTTGAGATTTATATAACTACTTGAGATGTTCAACTTCACCAAGTATCCATGTTTATCTTTATAGTAAAACAGTGGGATACAGAAGTCATTTTGTCTTCTAGCTAGATTGAATCCTCATGTTAGTCAGGGATGCAAAGTAAAGTAAATAGGCAATTCTCACTATAGTCACTCCATCAATTACTGGAATATTTGTTTTATGTTTTATAGATAAAATATTCACTCTATTTCAGAATGTATCTTTATAAGTTAATTACTTTTATTCTAGTTTTGCCTTAGATATATATTTCTTTTATATATCTTGTTCAGATAACTAGGTAATTTCATTTCCTCTTATAATATTATATCAAATTCTGATTGTATTTATTTAAATATTATTTCTTTAGAAAAGTTAAGATTATAAAAGTCTCTTTAAATTTATAAGTCATCTAGTTACTAACTAGTTAATTTTATTCGTTAGTTAAGTTAAAGTGAATTTAAAAGTTACTAATTAAATCCCTATTTTGCCCTATCCAATGAAGCTACCCTAGCTCTACTTTTAAGGCCTATTCTAAGATCTACTCCTATGGGCTTACCTCTCCCAGTAATTAGCTAAGTCCCTAAGTAAACTCTAGAGTTCAGCTGAGTCGGCTGAAGAAGCAACCTATAACTCGTGTATTTACCTCCCCCTTCACTTTGACCGAAGTCGAGACAGTGAAAGTAAGGCGCCCTATTGTGTGTTTAGTTTATATACATGTATAATAGTTTTATCGGGACCCATCCTCAAATCCAATGAGATGTCTACGGGTGCAAATTAGCTTGCCAACCTGTGGCCCCGCTTCTCCCTCAAAAGCTGGCATTGAGAATAAGTAGGCAGTATTACAGATGTCTATGTTGGTAAAGAGATCATCTGGGCTTGCCCAAGGCTCTTTCAGAATCGAATAGTTCCAAACCAGAGGCGTTTGCCACCGTTAGGCTACCTCGGATTTGTCAGGCACTTACTAGTGGTAGCCTGATCACCGCTCTGGCACAAACAAATGCTAATCTAGCTTAACTCAAGTGACTAACCCATTAGATAATAAATCTACTCCTTAAACCCCAATTAATTAAAGCAAAGTGCCAGACGCAAATGATAACCAACCCAAAATTCCTGTAAAGTACACTGAAAGTAATATTAGTTATACAACATAAAAAACAATAGAAAACCCCGTTAATTGCAACCCAGGCTATATAAACCAGAATTAGCAATGTCGAGAGAAAATAAATCAATAGAAACAGAAATCTCACCAAACTAAATGTATAGGTAACCTAATATACTTTGAACTATAAACTGCCTGTTCCCTTCTAAGTAATCTGTAACAGAAATAAAATTAATACGTCCTAATCACTCCCATGAATACCTCTAATTCCTCAGCTGGAATTCGCGTTATCTAAACCCCAAGTAATATTTAGAATTTACAATTAAATACTTAATTTTAAATCGCGACTAGTAATTAACTTGCAATAACACTATTCAATAAATTAAAATTATAACTTGAACTCAAAAATCAACCCCAGCGAGAATGAATGAATGACGTCCGTACGTGTCAACCGACAAAATCAAAAAAGCCCCCTCTACCGTCAGTCATCCTTTATATAGCCTACCTACTTCAATGAACTCGGTTTCTTCAAACGCTATTCTGGCTTCATTGGCCTCAGTGGCGTCTGAGCCGTCTTACAGAGCAGGCATAGTATGTCACTTTTTGGCAGCCATATTTAAATTTGAAATAATGTATGCAAATGTTCTAATATTTTGTTTTTTTAACTATATTTGTTTATACTTTCCATTTTCAACAATTAGGTTATCAATTTTTACATTTCTTTCGAGAAATGAAACCTCGCAATTATCTATTCCAGCTAATGTTTGCACATTGTGTAGGTACTTAACTCAACTCTATGAACAAATCTTTACCTCAACCAAGATTCGAACCCGGTACCGTCAGCTTCACTAACTGAACCATTTACTATTAACTAATTATTGTTTATTTATTCTTTTGTCTAAGTATTGAGCTTTCAGATAAATATTTTATATAGTCTTTAATGTAAAATAAATAATAATAACATTTTTATATCAATTCTTTTTTTTAAATACTTTGATTTAATATTAGATTTTCATAGATTATCTGGACAGACATCGTATGGACCGTTACATCCCTGCCTTTAGATTTTTCGCAAAATGACAAATCTTTATAGTTGGCATTTGAAGAGAAATCTACCTTAACTTAAAACACAATAAGATGTCTGTCTACATACAACCTACTTTAAATATAACAATAATCTATCAACACTTAGCCTTTCCTGATCAGAATTTCTGATAATTATGTGGTGTGTCTTTAACCAATTCTAATTGACAACATAATATGAATACCAACTGTTAACAATAAATATCGAGACATAAAAAGGTAGCCACAATTACCAGATTATCCTTTGGCCTGAAGAAAAATAAGGGTTGTGCTAGATCCTTATCAGTTCTAATAACACATACCGGTCAAGAATAACGAATCTTTTATATTTATGATTTGTATATAATCTTCCGATCATGTTTCTCAGAACAAAATATAACCCTTAAAAGTAAAGTTCCTACCCCCGTATACCTTTCCATCCTATCAACAATTCGTTCCAAACCATGTTAACAATTCAGAACTGGTGAATGTATAGTGTGGATTCATTTAGTCTTTCCTGCCGGTATAGTACTGTCTCGTAAAATAATTGCATACTTACAAGCTACCCAATAATTTCATATTAACTTTAATATGAAATTTTAATTTAACCTACCACCAACGGGTTTATTAATTTAACGAAACATTTGAATCAAGTTGTGTTTCCAGGCTAAATATTGACAAACCTGGCTGGATGTTTAGATATATGGTCTTAATTGTACCCCTTTCTATCTCATAAATTTAAAACTTGCAAAGATCTACTTACAAACATCTGTATCAAAACTCTTTCAAACAAAATAAATACCACCAAAACTCCTCATTAGTTTAACACGCTAGTACAACTAAGAACACAACCTTTCTCTACATCAAACCATTAAAAACAAAGTTAATTTCAAAAACTAAGTCATCCTCTCCTTAACCAACTACAAGTCTTATCAAAATAAACAAACTAAACAAAACAAAACAATGATAAAATCTACTCCCGTTTTTCTTTAAATTCAACTGTCACTTCACGTGATATCTGTCCAGAGTGTTCTGCTCAAGTTTCCAAACGACATAACTCTTAATCAAACTTTTAGCGCGATTTATCCAATAACTCAATCCTTCTCAATTGTGCTATCGTTTAAAACTTTAATTTGACTCTGAACCTTTTTTTTTTCTAGTTTCTAACGTAAAATTTTGTAGTCTATTCTTAATTTTCTTCCCATATCTAAATACTGTGTCCCATCCTAAGCTCCATACAACGTAGGATCCCAACCACTATTTGATGACGGCCTAATCTCTATTGATTTATTTTCCCCAAACTTAATATTATTATTTCCAAATCTAAATTAATATGCTAAGCTTACAAACTATACATATATACTATTTTATAACTTAATTTTTATCACCAAACCGATCTTTTAAATTCAAGAAAACTCGATACACAATGCACTAAAGTTAGTTTAATACACTATCGGCGAGATATTTCCGTATTCTTAATTATTCGCAAAACTTTAATTTACATACATACGATTTGACAAACATACATACAACACGTCTTGTATTGCAAAAAAGGTTCCCTATTTTTTTATAACCATAATATCCGTATTAATCGCTAAGTTTAGTCTAATCAAACTTTTCTTGTCTCCTTGAACGTTTTTGACGACGTCATTGCTATACCCTTATATTATAATCTGTGGTCATGTCTAGCAATGATTTGACAGCTACCCTATTGTTATCAATATTATCTTATCGTCTATTGTTATTGCTGATCGATCAAAACAAAACTTAAGGACCTATGATTAACAAATTGTTTTTTTTTGATTCGCATAATTAAATATGTTAAACACCTGAACAGTTAACAACGATTTATGAAACGTGTTACCGCCTATCAAGAACTTGTTCTCTCTAACTAGCGAAAAGAGAACTATTCGAACTACGTAAGTATACTATCAAATTCTTTTACTAAGTATTTTAAACTGTATTATATATATATATGTGAGTTAAAACTTATAGCAGTAACCTTAGTATATAAAGCCGCACTCTACTTACAAACAAACATATCGTGTTCCTATTGTGACACAATTTTTACAATCCTAATTAATCGTCTTGCATTGCAATATATTTTTCTAGTATTACTCAAAAACAAAAATTACCTAATAAAGATTCCTAACCTATCTAGCTTTCCTAATAGTAATTAAAATTGTTATGAATGTTGTTTATAGAAACTAATGAAATATTTTGGTTTTGTTTCAGCTTTTACACCCTGCATCCTAGAGAAAACGATATTCCCTGCTAATATACAAGAGATAATTATCTAATGATATAGGTAACGGAAATAGCATGAACATTTTGCCTGATAACCAATGCAAGCTATAGAAATTGACTTTCAACCTTAATTTGAATTTTTAATTATAGAAATGTAATATGAGTTTTATTGCAATTGTACCCTAAAATTTGTGTTATCTATATATTGTTTCGCACTACATTGTTCTTAATTATTTTTCCCGTAACATACCTAACATAGCATGATTTGTTTTATTTACTAAACACATTGCGATGCAAATTTTTATTTCATAGAATTAGTTTACTGCTATGTTTTCTATTTTGTAAGTGCCTGGTGTTAACTAACTTTGCTTAATGTACATACTAGTTTTATGAATGTTCTAACAACCCTAAGCTACTGTATGTGAGAAGTTTCAAATTTGTGACTGCGGTACTAAATATTAAAGTATCCTAACTTTGCTATCCCACATCAAAGATGTATTAATAGCTATCTTAAGTAATATGATGATTGTAACTAACTGTAAGGTCATCGTTATTTTCTGATAAACAATTTACCAATTTGCTACTTACAAAACTTTGTAAGAAATTACAATTTCAAAATAAATTTTTGCTTTATAAATATATAAAACTTCTTAATTTATCGCTACCTCAAAGCAAAACATAGTTACCTACATACATCTGTTCGTCTAAGTTCAAAGTTACAAGTTGCAACTAAACAACCTGCCAAAAGAATAGTGATGTAGTCACTAGGTAAGTACTATGGTATTGAATAATATATTCTAAGAAAAGTGTTAAATAACTAACAATTCATAATACATTCCTTCATCAGTCTACTACTTTGATAATTTCGGCTAACTGTTTCTCATTCTTAAATGCACCCTTATACTTATACTATAATCCAGACTAGTCTACCTATCCCTTTCTACCTTAGTTCCATACTATAGACATACACTCCTAATGTATTCCAAATAAGATAAGATAAAAACTAAATTAATTAAAATGGTAAGTTTTCTTTACTAATTTGAAATCCAAATATAATTAGAATCTAATTATAAAAATCTAATTATTAGATTTTTATATACTATTTCAAAAGTTAAACATTCATTACCTATTGAAAAAAACAGCTTCTGATCAAAACTTGTTATAATCTGTGACCTTTTTTTTATAGAGTATTCTATTCTACCTACTTACCTAGCCAAAATAAAAACAACATAAATTTCCGCCGTCCGCTGACCTTTAATTTAAAGCAACTAACATTTTGCTAAGTTTTTTTATAGTTAAACCTATTATGTTTCCTAATTTATTTGTGTTCTACTTAAAAAATGTATTGTCCCTATCTTCACCAAATCAAAGTAAACATAATGTTTGACTTCTATAACCAAACCGGCTAGTTTTACCTACTAACGATTCAAAACTTGATATTACAAGGTAATGGTCATTATTATTTATATTCCGCTTTCTTTGTATTTTTAATTACTATATATATTTTACTATTAAATGAAACTACATGCAGCGAAAGTAATGTAAACTTTGAAACTAGTTTGACGTTTTTAAACTTTTTACTTATAGAAACTTTATACGTATCTCAAATTGAATTTACTTATAAAACTAGCTTTACAATCTACTTGAAATAAAACCCTTTAATTTATGTTATTGTTTGGTCTAATAAGATGTTTAAGTAATTTTGTTTGTTTTTCTTTTAGCTTGTTACAACATTAGTCTGACAAGTTCAGCTCATGGAAATAGATTTGATCTCAAACAATTGAAGTCTGATCAGCTGAATTATCTAACCACCAAGACTATGGCAACAGAAATATTAACCAAACTATAACCCTTAGAAGAAAATGAATCATTTAAACTAGTTTTATCTACTATTTACAGGTAATATAAAATGTTTTCCTAAGCTCAAGTTTTAGGAGTAATAAATTTTTAAACTAACTTATTGTAACGAAAAGAATTGTAAATACTATCAGAATATTCCTGTTTTCAACTTTGTTGAGTGATATCTAACTATAAACACAAGCTCTCTAGATTTCCCGACCACTGAACTAACAATTATACTAATTATTCTCTATTTTCCTTTCAGTTTTGCAAGATATACAAAGGAATTAATGTGGCAACTTATATGAAAGATCAACAACTAACCAAAAATAATGTTTCATAACTCTAATTGATAATTGAATCTTACTAAAACAACTTTAATGATGCTGCTCTACGGAACTAATTTTAATGACTGTAAATAAGTTCACAAAATTAGTTGAATCCACAATAAATTCTTTTTGATCTTGTTATTTCATTTCCTGCCTTCGATGAAACAACTTTTAACATTTCAAGAATTATAAGATTCTATACAAATTTTAATATTTCTTGACTTTTCTTTTACCAACATAAATAAAAGGATATATGTCTTTATTGAAATATTGTTAATTGACAATAAATCCACTTCAAGATACTATTACCCTGCCTGCCTTCAATTAAAAAACCTTTTAATTATCTACCTGCCTTCAACTATAAAACTATAAAATATCTTTGATTTCCTGCCTTCAATTATAAATTAGTTAAACTATATGATTCTCAAACCAATATTAAAGAATTAAGCTGCTATAATTAAATGAACTTCCTACAAAAGTTAAGATAAAAACAAAGACTTCCATTTTCACAGACAACAATTGGACTTCAGTCTGAAGTCACTTACTTAAATTAAATAACTAACCCTAATTAATTCTAGTCAAATGGCACTTAATGTAACTGGTCTAAAATTGAACTAACCATCCTGGTCGCGACATGCTAATGTAAAAGGTTCTTGCACCTCAATATCTAATTCTATTTACGACTAGAGTTTGTATAATTAAAAGTTTATTATCCTGGTCACGGCACCAATTGTAACTAGCTCTAAGCACCCCAATAACTTATTCTAATTACTACGAGAGATTTGTATAGTTAAAAGTTTATTATCCTGGTCACGACGCGCCAATTGTAACTGGTCCTAGCCTAACCTACCCTATCCTATATATGGTTACTGCTCTTCAAATCCTGGTCTACGCAGCACCAATTGTAAAAGACCCCTCAGCCTACCCTATACTAACCTAAACCTAAGCTAAAAGCTCCTGGACCTGCGGAACCAAAAGTATCTAGCCTAACTTAAATCTGAAATTAATTACTAACTCCTATTTCCAAACAAATGTAAGCTAGTTTTCTATACCTAAATATCCTAAACTAGCTTAGAATAATTCTTGTACCTAACTTAATTCTACCGCTAACAATCTATTATAATGTAAATTAGTTTTGGCATGTGATCGTCAAGTAGTTTAAAAGAACCCAATAGTTGTGAACCAAAGTAACCGTAGAATTCTTTAAGTCTTTGTTTTAAATCTTAACTATACCTAGCCTACCCTAGTAACATCCCTAAATATTATAATTTATAACTTAGTGTTATCCTAACTTAATTAATGTCTCCTATCTTCTTGAAAATCAACCTACTGAAAGTTAATATTAGAGAAATAGTTATTATTATTTTCATATAATTAGTTTAGCTTATGAAACCTGAGTCTAGAGTAAAGCAAATCTAAGAATTTATACGTTTTGTGGCCCCCTTAGGGAAGGAAGGCTCCGCCATACGCCTTGGGATTGCTATCCCTGGACCTTAGTCCACCTCAATAGTCATCCTCCATAGACAGGTCAGACTCCTTGCCAATGTTCAAATAGTCAGTCAGTCGTCTTGTAAGAGGAGATTTGGGCTAAACAATAATCTGAGTGTTTAATACTCGATTATTTAATAGATAATTTATTCTTCAATAGAGTGATAATAATCTCATATATGTGATTTATATATTATATTCAATATTGTGACTTAAGGTTGATTTTGCTTAATTCACTTTTAAGTCTATATTTGACTTGAGATTTATATAACTACTTGAGATGTTCAACTTCACCAAGTATCCATGTTTATCTTTATAGTAAAACAGTGGGATACAGAAGTCATTTTGTCTTCTAGCTAGATTGAATCCTCATGTTAGTCAGGGATGCAAAGTAAAGTAAATAGGCAATTCTCACTATAGTCACTCCATCAATTACTGGAATATTTGTTTTATGTTTTATAGATAAAATATTCACTCTATTTCAGAATGTATCTTTATAAGTTAATTACTTTTATTCTAGTTTTGCCTTAGATATATATTTCTTTTATATATCTTGTTCAGATAACTAGGTAATTTCATTTCCTCTTATAATATTATATCAAATTCTGATTGTATTTATTTAAATATTATTTCTTTAGAAAAGTTAAGATTATAAAAGTCTCTTTAAATTTATAAGTCATCTAGTTACTAACTAGTTAATTTTATTCGTTAGTTAAGTTAAAGTGAATTTAAAAGTTACTAATTAAATCCCTATTTTGCCCTATCCAATGAAGCTACCCTAGCTCTACTTTTAAGGCCTATTCTAAGATCTACTCCTATGGGCTTACCTCTCCCAGTAATTAGCTAAGTCCCTAAGTAAACTCTAGAGTTCAGCTGAGTCGGCTGAAGAAGCAACCTATAACTCGTGTATTTACCTCCCCCTTCACTTTGACCGAAGTCGAGACAGTGAAAGTAAGGCGCCCTATTGTGTGTTTAGTTTATATACATGTATAATAGTTTTATCGGGACCCATCCTCAAATCCAATGAGATGTCTACGGGTGCAAATTAGCTTGCCAACCTGTGGCCCCGCTTCTCCCTCAAAAGCTGGCATTGAGAATAAGTAGGCAGTATTACAGATGTCTATGTTGGTAAAGAGATCATCTGGGCTTGCCCAAGGCTCTTTCAGAATCGAATAGTTCCAAACCAGAGGCGTTTGCCACCGTTAGGCTACCTCGGATTTGTCAGGCACTTACTAGTGGTAGCCTGATCACCGCTCTGGCACAAACAAATGCTAATCTAGCTTAACTCAAGTGACTAACCCATTAGATAATAAATCTACTCCTTAAACCCCAATTAATTAAAGCAAAGTGCCAGACGCAAATGATAACCAACCCAAAATTCCTGTAAAGTACACTGAAAGTAATATTAGTTATACAACATAAAAAACAATAGAAAACCCCGTTAATTGCAACCCAGGCTATATAAACCAGAATTAGCAATGTCGAGAGAAAATAAATCAATAGAAACAGAAATCTCACCAAACTAAATGTATAGGTAACCTAATATACTTTGAACTATAAACTGCCTGTTCCCTTCTAAGTAATCTGTAACAGAAATAAAATTAATACGTCCTAATCACTCCCATGAATACCTCTAATTCCTCAGCTGGAATTCGCGTTATCTAAACCCCAAGTAATATTTAGAATTTACAATTAAATACTTAATTTTAAATCGCGACTAGTAATTAACTTGCAATAACACTATTCAATAAATTAAAATTATAACTTGAACTCAAAAATCAACCCCAGCGAGAATGAATGAATGACGTCCGTACGTGTCAACCGACAAAATCAAAAAAGCCCCCTCTACCGTCAGTCATCCTTTATATAGCCTACCTACTTCAATGAACTCGGTTTCTTCAAACGCTATTCTGGCTTCATTGGCCTCAGTGGCGTCTGAGCCGTCTTACAGAGCAGGCATAGTATGTCACTTTTTGGCAGCCATATTTAAATTTGAAATAATGTATGCAAATGTTCTAATATTTTGTTTTTTTAACTATATTTGTTTATACTTTCCATTTTCAACAATTAGGTTATCAATTTTTACATTTCTTTCGAGAAATGAAACCTCGCAATTATCTATTCCAGCTAATGTTTGCACATTGTGTAGGTACTTAACTCAACTCTATGAACAAATCTTTACCTCAACCAAGATTCGAACCCGGTACCGTCAGCTTCACTAACTGAACCATTTACTATTAACTAATTATTGTTTATTTATTCTTTTGTCTAAGTATTGAGCTTTCAGATAAATATTTTATATAGTCTTTAATGTAAAATAAATAATAATAACATTTTTATATCAATTCTTTTTTTTAAATACTTTGATTTAATATTAGATTTTCATAGATTATCTGGACAGACATCGTATGGACCGTTACAGGGGTAAATGCGCTGTTCAATAAAATAAATAGGTATACGGATTTTAAAACAGGAAAAAACGTTACAATGTACACACACTAATGTAATGTAGATACACTTGGTTTAATATCACAAAATATCATTGATAAACTGTACCGTTTTACAAACTTTTTATCTGCTTCTCTCTGCTGTTAACCCTTTATAGGGCAATTTTAAAACCTGGTACTAAAAATGACCACTTACAACTAATACTTTTTGTATTTTTTATTGAAAGGATTTTGTGTGAATATGAGGAATCTAATGAGGCTAGAATTCAGGTTCATTTTTAGTTTTGCCCTATAAAGGGTTAAAGTGACCAAGCCTTAATTGAGCAGCTAGGTACTAGGTAGGTACCTACCTACTTATGAGGACGACCGTACCCTACTTATGCTTTTGTTTTCTTGTTGCTTTTAAGACCAATTTTGGACCCCTTATTAGGTTCCAGCACCTAGATACTTATAAGATATCTATCGAAAAAGTCAATTGACCACAGAACTTAGCCTAATTTGCCCTTTGAAGTTGGTTATTAATTGGGTAAAATAAAAATAAAGTATAAACAACACAAATGTAGATAGATACCTATTGCATTTTCATAAGGCTAACATAATGTACGTACCTATCTACCTCCATTATAAACTAGCTTTAATTTCCCTCAATATTTTTTTGGGTTTGAGGGGGGGGGGGGGGTGAATGGCCCACTGCCCCCCTCCTTCCCCCCGTAGACCCGCCACTGACGGACAAACTGGTAATTTAAATCAAAACATCTATCTTCTTGCACCGCGGATTCAAATAAGTACAAATCTGTTACTGATTGTATTGTAGGGTTTCGAAATTAAGGCTAAGTAAAGCTAAGGCATTATAATTATTTGTTAATATTTTAAAATTATACCTTTATTACTATTATAATTACTTACAACTATAAATATTAAAAAAAAAAAAAAAAAAAATACGCTCTAACGTATTTTTATTAAAATTAAAAACAAAATGTTTTCAGGGCCACACTAATAGAAAAAAAAGATTTGAAATGTGCCTAATTAAATGGTTAGAGGGTCCTAATTAACCCATCAAAGTAGGAACCTCGAGCCCCTAGCTATTTACCTCCGAGTTAATGCCTCCTTACTATCATATGCCTTTCCACTTAAGGCTCGCTCAATAAAATAATAATAGTAAACATCCGTGCAAATGGCCGGCGGGGCGGGCGGGGTCCGCGCGGGGCGCACGATCGATTCGCGCGCGCGCGACACTGTATCTATCCTCTCATCGATGCCCGCTCGCCGGCCGCACAAAGAAAGAGATAGGTTTCTGTGATCCTTTTGTTTTTGGGCAGCGTCCGGCGGGGGGCGGGGGCTGAAAAATGTGAAGGGGCGCTGATTGGCCGCCCGGGCCCCGCCCCCCGCAGGCTGCGCCGCTCAGTTCAAGGGCGGTTGCCGAGCGGGAAGGTTTGTTTGGGTCCGGACTATTAATAGGCGATACAGCGGATGCTATAAACATTTCAGGAATTCTTCAGCTAGTTTTAAACACAAATAAACGAGGCTTGCTTCTGTTTTAACTTTATGCATTTGTATTTGAACGATGTTAAATACCGGAAGATTGTCATGTCACTCATACGTAGGTATATATACCTACATATTATGTGACGTTATAACTGGCTATACAGTCCCAGTATTAGATAATTAGCCAACGTTACGTTGAACCCTGCAAATGTTTTTTATCGTAAGTAAGTATACCTGAGTACTTATTACCTACACTTCAAACCAAAACTTTTACTCGTAGGTCTATAAAATATTCCGGAATATGTAAACCTTGTTAGTCCTAATATTGTTACAAAAATTAGGTACCGTGTTGGACAGAAAAAACAATGTAGGTACCTACCTACTTATACAGGAAAACACATTTCAATGCCAACACCATCCATCCAGATCCCCAGATTTGACCCGATCAACAACGCGCAGTAAACAGCCTAACGAGATCAACAAATCGTTGAACCGCCAGCCCGTTAGGTCGACAAAGGCACAAAAACTGCACTACACTTATTAGTACAACACGAGCTGAGAACAGTTAGGCTAACCTTGAGGTCATTGGTTCAGGGTAGCGCGGCGGGCACGGTGGCGAGCGGAGCGGCGAGCGGAATACCTGCCAGCGAAAGGGTTGCCATACCTAATAATCTAAATTTAAGTTCAATGTTGATGTTAAACTCAGATTTAGGTTTGTGTATTTACATATACATAGGCTGAAATACAGTATAGATAACAACTAAGAAAAAGGAGATGCCCCACTCAAAACTTATGACAGTTTTCTATGAGTTGACGTTAACATTCATCACATCTTGACTGAGATGCCCGTCTCTAGACGTGTTAATAAGTATTTGCCATTACAAGAACAAAAAAACGTTTATAGTGGGTATCATTGTTTGCAATTTTGTTCAATTTAAAATACAAATAACTCGTTATTGAACACCACTTAGAATGTCAGATCGGAAAAAAAATACAAACAAACATCACAAAGCGAGTCAACATTATGTATGTATGTATGTATGTAAACACTTTATTGTACAAACAAGAGATAACAATTATAAAATATACAAAAATATAACAGGGATGTACAAAGGCGAACTTATCCCTTTAAGGGATCTCTTCCAGTTAACCTATCAGTAGGTTATATAGTAAAATTAAATAATCAACGTCTCGTTGATGCTATATTTGTAGTATGTACCTACCTACGTAATATAGCATAATAGCTTTTGTTTAAAACCATAATTATTTATATTTACCAATAGCACCAAACAAAAGTTTTTAAGCTCTTTGCTAGCAAAATCATATACCTAATCGCTTATCGCTCCCCGCCCCGCTAGGCTCCGTAGCCGCAGCCGCGCCTCTTTTGTTGCAGACTAGGTTTGTGGCGCGAGCTACAACTTCTTCTCGTTGTCTTACTTCCAATATCGATTAGCGTGTTCAATGCCCGCCTTACTGGTTCCCTTACATAATAGACCCGAAAAAGAGTTTTAAGAAGTTAGAAAAGTGTGAATTTTTGTTTTTCAAAAAAAACCTGCAAAATAAACACCAATAAAAGATCAATTTGCAGAAAAGTAAAGGTCATAATCATAACTCATAAGAACGTGATTTAGTTACTATTGCTATTTTTGTCAGCTATAGGTAGCGTACCTACCTACCTACTTCATCTTTTTCGTATAGTCTTGATTGACTGAAATACAGGGTCGAGATTAGACAGTAAAACCCACATCGTCTTTGACCTGTTATCGTATTGTCAACGTTTTGACAGCTCTTTTTACTTGACAGTAATGGCGGCCCAGTTAAAAACAATACCCTAACCTGCAGGTGAAGATAACGTGGTTTTTACCGCCTAGAATAGAGTTAACTGAAGTTATTAATATCGCAAAGTACTGTCTATCATTATGGCTCTGGACGTGATCGTTCTTTTTAATTCGGTCGGTTTCTTCCACGTCAAAATAATAGATACCTAAGAATTGTTGTGTATCAATTAACGAAATTAGATAGTCGAAGTGATAAGTACATACGGTACATATACTTACTGTATATGGCTATGTTTTGAATTTATTATAAGTTTGAAATATTGCATAGAAAGCTGGGATTATCTTGCTAACTTAACTGGTTATTAATTGTATGTCAAACTTACTGGTAAATATTATAATTTTAAAATCGAAACACCTTGTGGAGATTTTTATGCTTCTGACACACAGATCCCATTCTCATTCCCATACTGGAGCCAAATAAAGCCGGTAAGTAGGTACCTACTATAGATCCACGACACGGGCTTTGTGAAGTCGGCACGTCACTCAAATGACACTCATTTACCTGTCACGACGTCGTGACGACGCCATTTGCTTGCCGTCAAACCGCCATCGACGAATGTTCAAATTTGGAACGGTTGGAAATGTCAAATTGTTGCTTGCCAGTTGGTTTATTAAGTATGCGTGGAAGTGATAGCATAAAAATGCGACCAAATACATCAAGTGCATACCCTACATGCCCTTTTATTATTGTATTGGGTTTAACTCGGCCGCCTTACTGTAAAGTTAATAATAGCTAACGTAACGTTGACTATATAGATACGATAACAATAGGGGTAGGTAAGTAAAAGCAAAGACACTCGCAAACGACATAGTATTTGGTCGGAAAAGCGCATGATTAATTTAACGTGAGGGGCGAATATTCAATGATGACTCTTGATCATTGAGACCATTGCGATTCAAATAAAAACAAAGAACGAAGGAAGGAAGTAGAGCTACTTCAATAGCTTATCAGATTTTGCTTAGGCCTTCGTCCACATAGAATAAGTAATCGACTATCGTTTTAGCGCGAAGAAGTAGGTAGGTACCTAACAAACATATTAGCTTACACACACACCAATTTTCGCATTCATAACAGGTATTAGTGTTTAGTGTATAAGTTTGTCGAAACCTTTAATTTTACAATAGGTACAACAAATTCAAAAAATTAAACTTAGTGTTTCCACTTTTTGGCCTTTATTATTTTCCTCAATCACCCAAAGGTTAGTTGGAAGAGAAGAGATCCAATAAAGTAATAAGTTCGCGTTTTAAATTTTGAATTAGTATTTTGGTTCTTTTTACCATACCTAAAGTGTTTCCATACATACTTTATTGTAATTTTTCGGGTAGGTAGGTAGATTTTAATTTGCAGCAGTTTAAAAAAAAAACCTGAACACTCGCCCATTAGCTCTTACGTCGTCGCTAAACGACGCAATATTTAAATGGCGGCCATCCGCGGCTATCTTCAGATAGGACGGCCCAATTCACATGCGTGAGTCGTGATGGATGAGTCCGGCGATCAGACCCTTGTCCCCCCCTCTCAAATTTGCCTTCCCCCCCTCGGCGGACGCCCGGCCTAGCCCGGCGGCGGCAGTGTTAGCGGGCGGACTTCTTAGATACAATTTATAACTTCGATTTGGATGCTGCGTTTTAGAGGTCTCTTACTGAGAAGTGATAACGTAACGTTTACAGAATTATGTAAAATCCTTAAATGTTATCTATTTCTTATATAATCCAGATAAAATTGGTGATTGAAAGTATGAGGCCTTGTTTATGATGTTGGCCCAAATAATGATCCAACTTTGTGACCTCGAAAAACCGCGAAAATTTAGGACTTTTTTCAGATTGTGAAGATTATAACCCTAAAGAACTAGTTTTTGATAGTACCTCCCCAGGCCTTTTTTAAATTAGACTAAAATTTGGTACTATATGAAACGGATTTGACGCAAGCACATGACTAAGTTACTGGAGTATTATGCATCTGGGTCTGTATTCTACGGGTATATTGCCTTTGTCTTGTTATCTTATTGTTAACGTTACGATATAGCTCTTATTAACCTGACTGAGTAATGTAGAAGTATCTAGAAAAGAGGCTCAGCCGAAGGTTTTCTTTCATTAATTTTGACCATCAATCAAAACGTAAATACTTGACGAATTTCATTGCCAATTACAATTAACTTTAGATTATTAACTAATCGAATAAAGCTACAATAAAGCTTTTTGGAAAACAGACCTTATATTTTACTAGCTTCTGCTCGCCACTTCGTCCGCGTAAATTTCGACTACAATTATTCCCTTGGGAACTTTTAAATTTTCCGGGAAGAAAAGTAGCCTTTCAATCTTTGGTATAAGATAACTCCATTCCAAATTTCATCCAAATCCGTTCAGCCGATGGAGCGTGAAGGAGTAACAAAGTAACACACACACACAAATTTTAACATTTATAATATAAAAGTAGGATTAGATTTAGAAAAGCAATAAAGAATAGAATACAAACATTGTATGAATTTAAACCTCTGTTTCTTAGGTATGAGTCTGCTTTAGTCTTGGCCCGCTCTCAGTGAGGCCGCACCTCATCTCCTATAGGTGATCCATTACACTGGCATTTTTGCGTAATCCCCGTTTATAAATATGAAATTGAAGGAAGATCTAGTGATGCTTAATCGACTGGAGGTCGGGGTCAGGCGTCCCTCCCGAATATTCCCCAAAATTCCAGGCGACGCGCAAAATATGAAAAGATAAGTTTTCGGCTCAATTTTGAATCTGCTTTATGATCCTTGAATTCTAGATGCTCTTTTGTTTGTTTTTATATGAGCCCGACTTTTATGAATTTTAGGTGAACTAAATCGCAGTCTTGGTCTTTTATGTCTAAAGTAGACGACGTGTCCCAGCTATCGGTCCCGCGGGTTCGATTCCTGGTGTGGGCAGATATTTGTGTGATGAGTATTTATTCCTGTCTTGGATGATTTAAATGTTTTTAAGTATGTGTATTTCTTATATTCATATTTTTAACGTTGTCTAGTAGGTATCCACCCACAGTACCTACCTACAAGCCTAGAGCTTAGTTTAGGTCAAGGTCAATTGGTGAGAGATGGTCCCCTGATACTTATTTATTTTAATTTTATAATAAATAATTCGTAGCTGTAACTTGGCAGGCCAATTTTACGTTTATATAAATGGCCCATTTCTGGTACACTTCGCCTCTGTAGGATCTTTAGTGCAATAGACACTCAGCTGTTCAAATGTGCAGGTTTATTCGCGATGTTTTTCTTTACCGTAAAAGCATCGTATAATGTACTTAAGTTCGAAAAACTCATCGGAACATGGCCACCGCTGGGGATCAAACTCGGTACTACACGATCACGAGTCGACACCTAATTGCCTTTGACCGGTTATCGTAATGTCAAAGTTGACCAAAAAGATGCAAAAAGTTGTTATGTTTGAAAAATAAAACGATCGAGGATTTCGTTTCTAATCGTGTTTTTACCTTAAAACAGTCTTAAGAAAATATTACCAGTTTGATTAACCAAAGAGAAGATGTATAGGTGTTATGGTTATTGAGATTGAGGAAAACTACCTTTATCATATGTGGCCTCTTAAACTGAACGCCCTCCGAGGTATTTAAGTTACATGTAGATGCATATTTCATAGGCCGGCTGATTAATAAACCGTTTTTTTTTAGGGTTCCGTAGTCAAACTACGAACCCTCATAGTTTCACCATGTCCGTCCGTCCGTCCGTCCGCAGCCTAGCTCAGAGACGCTTTAAGCTAGAAAGCTGTAATTTGGCATGAATATACATTATTAGTCACGTCGACAAAGTGGAGAAAAAAAGTTTTTTTTTTAGTGTAGGTACTTCCCCTACACGTAACGTGGGGTTTTTTTTCTCGTCTACCCCATAGTTTGTAGTGTCGTTGGATAGGTATTTCAAAAATATTGCGGGTATGCGAAAACAGCTTTTCGAATAAGGGATCCGTTTATGAAATATTAAGCTTAAAAGCACTAATTTTTGTTAGAGTCAAGTATCCCCCCCCTACAGCCAAAACTACAAGTACTAAAAATCTGAAAAATATTTTTAATGAAAGCACATATAACGAATTTAAGAGGAAAACTATCACGACTAAGTACACTTAATTAGTTCCTGAGATACAGGCGACTGAAGACAGCACCAAATAACGGCTTTGTCGTAACGGCTTCGGAACCCTACACTGAGCATGGTCCGACATGCTCTTGCCCGGTTTTTAAATTTACGTTAGGTATAGGTTCTTTAAGTAATATATAGTCGACCAAAACAATCCTTTACCACTTTTTTACTCTATTTCTTTAAGGTCTAAAAGTGGTAAAGGTATTTCTGGGTCGACTGATGAAAAAACAGCTGTTTCTGTGTGACTTGCTGTTTTTTGCACTTAGTTATTTTAAGTTGGGTACTATCCTTAAGAAAAGTTCTTCAGAAAGGATCGTAAGGTACGGTTACGAGCGTTAATGTAGGACCCATTTCAAGACAAATATGCTTGAAGTCGCCAATGTCATTAGAGATGTCAAGTCATTTTGTAACTTTTAGGACTCTCAACCTTATTGTTGTATAGAATGTCAGATTGACTTTGGACCTAAGGTGGGTACTAAATTTAATCCCGTGACTGTACAATGTATGTATTTATAGGTACTATAAAATTGTAACTCTCACAAGGTTGACATTATACAGAAGGTCTAAAAAATCTTCAAACAATTGACTCCTAATTGAAAAACATGCACAGAAATTAGTACGTTATGATGTAAATCATAATCAATACTCGTCTGTATAATGATATAGCTCTCTCTATGATTATGGATAATTGTGTGGGGCTGGGGCGATGGCTGATGAGCGATTTGGGTCTTATTTGCGCTTTATTTGGGTATTTATTGCGCTCGAGTGACGCCGCAGATATTATGCTCGGTTTTAGTCCCTTGAGGGGTCCCCCTGCCCGAGGACATTGGTTTGGCATGAGACGGTTCACGCTTGAGTTATTTCAAAATTACAAAGGTGAGATTGTAGCGAAGTATTCATAATTGTTGAAGTATTTAGATTCGATGGACGGTCTTCATTAATGCTAATACTAAACTTTGCTTTTCCGATGGATCGTCATTAATTTGTGTCTTATTTAGGACCTAACATTTTATTTATGCATATTTCGATGCAATCAATATGACAGCTATGAGTGTTTAACTAAGATTGAACATAGATTAGCAATTTGCAAACTAATAAACTGTCGAATACGAGTAAGATGGGCTACTTAATAGGTTGTCGGTATTTGTTTGGCACAAAACCAAAGAATTCATCAATCTATTTCGTTGGTATTATAATGTTATGTTCTATATAGAGTTCAATAACATTTCAACCTTCTGTTAGTTTTCAGTTATCCAATTACAAATTTCACTATTCAATCAATATTATCACTGGTCATTGAAATTTTGAAAATAGAATTGTTTACGCCAGAGATTGTGTTCCACTCTGATATCAAATCCGCTTTCACCACAGATAATACCTGGGGGCTAGAGGTGCGTTCATTACACAGGCCCCTTCGGTTTAGTTCACTGATGTGTCGATAAGCGCTTGTTTGGGGGCTACCTCAATTCTTTCGTTGAATTTTAATACCAATTAGAGTAGACAATATTGCGCAGCTCAAAGGATTGGGTCTTTATTAGTGTCGGATATTGTTATGCGACCGGTGGTGTGGAATGTGATGGTCTGATTGCGAGGGCGCCCCGGGTGCGGAATATAAGCTGAATGCGAATAGCTACGACGCTAATTAGTGGCCAGTATCAATTTGCGTGTGCAAAAAGGTCTGACGTTTGTGGTTTTATTTTTAATTTGTTGTATAGTTTGGGGTTGGCAAAATTGAGGCAGTTTCAGTTAGTATTTTAATGAATCAGGGAACTACTTTGCCTGTGGGGTACAAGATTCGCGATTGTTTATACTAATATATAGGGTGTGTTACAAAAGGTGGCGGCAACGTCCCAAGTGTACGTTTTTCCTGAAAAAAATGAAATTTACAGAAATTAAATCCTGTTTCTTTTGTCATGGTGTGTCCCTCGAAAAGATTGATTTAAACGTTGTTGTTCAAAGAGAAACACATACTACAAAACACTATCTTTTTTGGGATTATCTTGATTTATCTTACTTGTATTTTTCACACAACAATACAACAATAATACGACGCTTTATTAAACACCACATAAAAAAAACAGGGGAAGACAAATACATGAACTTCCTAATCGGTAGACAACAGGCGGTTTTTTCACACATGATAACTTTTTTTGGCAAATCTTGCAAATTAGTATTGTTTAAATCAGTTACCGTATAGGTAATTGGAATAGGCTGTTACTAGAACCCGGTGACAATGCAATATAATGGTAAGCATATGGTAAGTATCTAAGTTGATCTTATGATGGAGTCGGAAGGTGACATCATAATTTCTACTGTACTCAACGTACACTCACCGAGTCTGGGTTTGTTAGTTCTCGATAAGTAGGTAGATGATGATTGAGCAAAACACGACAGTCAGCAACAAAATCTTGTCCCATATTTTCCTGCAAATCAGCTGCTTATGGTAATCCTACTCACTTAGTACAATTAGTACCTATGTTTATTTATCCTAGTAATTATTATAAGTGCTATACGACTTGTTAAAGTGCCTATGCGGCGTTGACACCAATAAATTAATAAACTATGTTTCTATCTTTCTTCAATTACTGGTTTGAATGGAGAAACAATTACAAATTACGTTCCATTGATGATTTACAAATTACCTTCTCAGACGTGAATGCTTAGAGTTTAATGCGGGTTGAAGGCAGAGCACACTCCAATTAATATTTTCTCTTTACGTGTCTAAGTTTCGTCATTATGTATTATTTTAATGAAAATCTTGAAATTCAGCACATATTCTGAAACAGAGTTCAACAACCCCCTGCTCAAGAGGAGGGCGTCAAACACCTAGAGGCTGAATCTACTAAGATTATATCAGGAACATAAACAGAACATTAAAATATTGTATACAGTAGGTAGATTTGGTTTTTTCACAGGGATATGCAAAGCGAATTCTGTTGATATTTCTGCATCCAAGAATGGCGGATAATGCGGAAATCCGGTTTTTTGCAAGATCTGCAAGACAAACCTTTGCTTCATACAGATTGTCTGTATCAATAGATATCTTTTTATCTAAACTGTCTTGTGTTAATGTTTCCGTTAACCATCAGTCTATCCGTAATGATGTAACATACATCGGGGCATTAATCCGACACTTTTGATGGATGGCCACAGACCTAATGCAACCGCCAATTTTTTTGTTTTTTACTCCCCCATAGACAAGTGCGTTTTCTCACGTTCATCCTAAAACAGTTTGCGCGAGAATAATTGCATTATTTCGTGCTATTGGCAACATTGGAGTCTACTGTCTATGCCTATAAGGGTGATAATTTAGGGTTGCCACCCTTCTCTTTAATTATGGATATCTCGTTTATCATAACGTTTAATAGCAATGTGAATTATTACACTAATTATTGTTATCGTTATAGAGAAATTATGTTGCTGTTGTGTACAAGGTTCAAGCTTGATCGATTTTATAATGTTCTGATAGCATAGATGATGATTTTATCACCTATGCTACCATACCTGCATGGTGATTCTTATTACTAAGGGCCTGTTGTTTGATCAGTGGTTAAACTAACTAATTGTTAAAATTCGAAAAAGGAATTGAAAATTTGACACATTTCCTTGAGATTCCGTCAAATTTTCGATTCCTTTTTCAAATAATAACAATTAGTTAGTTTAACTACTGATTAAACAACAGGCCCTTAGATAATTTCGGTTAAGGTGTAGTTATAACAAACAAGTACAGAAAATATTCGTACTAAGTAGTTCGTACGAACATTTTCTGTGTTTTTTCGCTTATTTATTTATCGTATGGCGATTACACACTGGTTATTTTAAAACAATCTAAAAAAATTAACATTAAACATTTAAAATTCGCTGCCAATACTTTATAATCAGAGTCAAATGCCACGGAGTTTTAAGCCCGTCTAAATATCTCAACGTTGGCAACAAACTTTTAATAAAATAATATTACCAAAATTCGAATTTAGAACGTGCATTCGAAAAATAGTTTTCGCCTGCCAGTATTCCCTGTAGATTAGCCAGGCCGGGACATTTCACGAGCGGCTACCCGCTGACCTTTCGAGGCTGGGGCTAAGGGGGCAAGCAAAATGCCATCATGTTTTCATTTTTTTTACCGTCCGCTCAGTCGACGACACTCGATTAATTCTTCACGGTACGCTTGTCAAAATGTGATTTAATATGGTTGGGGAGTGCGCTTTGAGTGCACACTGACCGTGCGTCGACCAAAGGGTTGTTAAATGACGTTTTGATATATTTTAAAATAGCAATGGACTAGGCTTTTCAATTAAGAGAAATTCAATTTGCAGGGAGAATGAATAATTAAATGGACTGGGAAGTGAAACGTTACATATGTAAATAATGATTAGGTACGAGGAATTTTGCCAGAGTGATTAATTAAAGCCTCTTATTTTTTCTGCTGTGGTTGCCGGGTTAGACTAGTGCCACTCCATGTCCCGTGGATGTCGTAAGAGCCGACTTAGGGAATAAAGGCTGTGTAGTAATGATAGGCGATGGGCTTACAACCTGTCACTAATACACTGGTAAACATCTTAGTCTAAGTGTGCAAAATGTGGTTACAGAATTATTAACAAGTTTTTAGAGTGTACACCACTCTTAGGAATAAAGGCGTGAGCTTATGTATATACATATATGTGTATTTTTTAATACCGCTTTATGAGATAAGCTTATTACTGATGCTATAGTTAATAAACGGATTATTTCAAATTATCTAAGAAAAACTCTAAGTAGTCCCTTACTATCTGGCTGAATCATATTCTAAACTAATTAGTAATTTATCGTATAAGACAATATCGGCTTATAGATTCTACATGAATGAAAGATAAACTGTACTGTTTTCAAATGTGAACAACGTATTTTTAGATTGATTTTAACTTGGTAAATTGTTTAAGTGTTATAAAATTATCCGTAAGCCACGTTACTCCCATTTCCATCCGAACGTGAACGTTACAAGTAGCATTATCTATCAATAACGCTGAAAATAGGCACCGCAATTCCAATTGCCGCGTCACTCCGGATTCCAATAGGAAACGGGGATAAATGGAGTCACATTCCAATATGTCACCGAGCCCCCGACCATTCGGCTTTTCGGCATTCGAGATTCGCGTTTTCGGATATTCGGCGCCGCATTCGCCGAATAGTGCCGGCGGTGCATGCCGCGCGGCCTTAACGCACTTCTAGTTCTGCTGTTCGATTATTTAGAGAGATTGAGGTTGGGGTGGTCTCCGCGTTGAATGCATAGGGCTTAAGGTGAGGTGAACACCTGATTTAGAATAGCTGCGGTAGCAAAAGTTTGGCGAATTGTTACTAATATTAAGTTTAGTAGCTAACTTAAAAAAAAACAACATATTTAATAGTCATGTTTGATTTGTCAGTTATAAACCACTGTCATTGTAATTTTACACTAATGAAAAAGGGGTTGCTAGATAGAGGAAAAATCTGGGGATTTCCAGCACCTCGACGACTTTAATGCCCCTATATGGCGTGAAGGGGTTGTGACTTGTGACGCTACCAGATGATGTTTCTAGAAGCAAGGCCGCTGACTCGAGATTGCCAGATATTAGTTCCTTCTTTGTTTGTTCCAATTTCGACTCGTCTCGGTCGGCTAACTTCCAAGTCACCATGTATATACAGATACGGCAATATCTCTCACCCTGTATGCTCATATACGGCATACGTCGGCCCGAACAGCCTCATCGTCGCTCTGGCGCATTGTCCTGCGCATTAGCGAGTCCGCGCGGGTACGTTATTGCCTGTATGCGCGCTGATTTGAAATATTTCCACGGAACCACTTATTCGCACCTCGCGGGTACGCGGCCAGAGACGTCTTGGTGCTTAATGGTAATGTAAGTTTAAGTAAAATTGTGTATTGTCCTTTGGAGTATCTAACGGTGTGGGTAGGTAGAGGTGATACAAAATGAACAATACATTATGAGGAAAAGCGTACCCTAACCCCGTCGCGTTCAAAATTTGGCGAAGTTTTTGATTGACTGGCGCATGGCATGTCAGAAAAACACACCAAAAAAAATAATTGCTTCTAATGAAACTGTGATTGTTGTGGAAATGGATCTTGATCCCTCACATCTCTAACAAGAAGTAAATTACATAGCTGAATCACAAAAGCACTTCGTTAGGTTGTTGCTGCCCGTTTTGATTACATTAAAATGTAAAATTTAAGCAATCCTTCAATCTGTATCCGGCAAGATAACAATGTATTGGCGATTGACTTTGAAATAAATGGAATGAAAATGAGCTGAACGTCAGTCTAAACTGACTTTTTTTCCAGAAACTGGCAATTCCATGTAGGCCGTTAGTGCGGTTACTCACGCTAAACTAATCTCAGTGAAACAACAAGACTTACTTGTTTATTTTTTCTTAAGACCACTGAAACAGAAAACTAACACAGATCCTTGGGACTTCATATTGAACTTTATTGAATTTATCTTATTATATCTTCAAATATCAAGACCTGTTTCGCAGGGCGCGATCCCGCAGATTCCTCGCGTGCGAGTCTTGCTAGAGGGTAATCGCTCTGTAGTGCGTTTTGTCGTATTGTTAGCCCAGGCAATCGTATTCCAGTCGCGTGCCTATTCTAATGGCTCACACGTGGAGCACCTATTATGCGAGACGTTTTTCGGTGTTAAAATGGCTTTGACGTAAGGTACCTACAGGTTGATTAAGTTTATGAGTCGGGATCGGTGAAAATACCTAGCACTGAAAATATATTTTAAGCAATTTAGCATACCGTTTTCGACACTGACAAATGTTATATGGACCCCATAAAGAATTATGCGAAGCCAAGTCCAAATAAGAAATCGATTTTGCTGGGTTTAAGGGAAAAATAGGATTTGCTTTTACAACCGGCTTGAGTCATATTTTTGCGATTATGGTTCAATCCGTAGAAGCATTTCATCAATGCGAATAAATCCGTCTCGTGCAAATAGCGCGCGTAAATCAATCAAATAAATTTCTGTATTAATAACTAAGAGGTTAATTTAAAATTGACAATTTCGGGCAGTAAGGTTCTGAGTAGAATTAATCGTGTTTAATATACGCAGTTTTCAACGAAAACCGATTAATATAATGAAATTTTTTATATATTTCTTAGTTCTACTCCCAAAAGGTTTTATGATTATAAATCTATTTGCTTCTGAATTTAGGAATATAAAAATACTCATTTGGTGTTAGAAGTACGAGTACATTCCCGGACTAAGCTATTTTTTGTCACTGATATAAATATGTATTTAGATTAGTGATATAAAATACCTTAGTCCGGGAATGTACGTCTAACACCAAATAAGTATTTTTATATTCCTAAATTCAGACGAAAAAATTATAAAACCTTTTGGGAGTAGAACAAAGAAATATTTAAAAAAATCATTATCTTAATGTTCAGAAGACATGGAAAAAATAGTAGCGCATGATATAAGTATTACAAATTTGAATTTGTCAAGTTTATTTTTTTTTCCCGGACTAAGCTATTTTATGTCACTATCGAATTTATCATAAATAAGTATTTATAAATAGCTTAGTTCGGGAAAAGAAAATATTAACTTGACAAATTCGACTTTGTTATACATCATGCGCTATTTTACCCTTGTCTTCTGACATGACAACAAATAAATGAAATGAAATCCTCGTGTTATTCCGGAAACAAGTTCCATAAAAAAAAACAAAAAAACAAATATGGCACAATATAAACTGAACTAAGCAACGAAACTAGAAAACATTTGCCACTGTATAGGTGGCGCCACAGGTCACCCTGATCCCGCGATGACATGCTTATATATAGTAGGCCCAATCAGTGCTCACATAAAAATGTAAACACACCATAGCTAAAGTATTATATATTCAAATGTGCTGTAGCCATACCCTATATCTCACATTGTGACATTTGAATTTGACAGAAAGTGACAAAGCATATTTTTCCAAATAGGTTACTAATTGAGCGTTTGTGAATAAGAATCTGGTAAAATAAATTAATATAGTTAATTATCAGGTTTGCTAATCAATACACACATAATAAAATGGAAGTAATTTTAATATGTACGGCAAGCGAATTAAGAAACTAATTTACGATGGACTTCAAGATAGTAGGGTGTTAAAACCAAAAAACCGTCCAGCTGCCGAAACCGCGGGAGGTGATGTAGCGCGAAATACCTAGAGAACTGTCATCATGTAAAAAAACTATTAAATCTTGCGCAAGCGGCGGTTCTGCGTGCAGCTGTGCGCGTGCGCGCTCACCTGCCCCACGTGGCCAAAGATAATGGCGGCGACAAAGGCGGCCGAAGACGCCATTGTTGAAAGCGTGCATTGATTTAGTGTTAAGACAGACGTTATTTCTGTTTCTATCCCGTGTATGTACAGGATGACTAGTCATTTGATATAATCCATTGTATCTCGAAAATATGACCAATATTATTTTGGACTGTTCTTGAATTTTATACACGAACGTCTCATCTCGAAAAGTTTTAAGCATCGATAAGAATATTCAGAAACAATGTTATTCGGCAAAATTTAAAACAAGGAAATCTATACAAATAACGCATCAACTATCGATAAAATGATATTCGAGGAATGCCCGAACCCAATATTCAAACCGCGGATAGAAATGGTATTAAATATTAAAATTTGTCACATATTGCGCGCGGGAAATATTTGGCGGCTTAAATATTTGGGACAGGCATATTATTATGTTTCTCTCTGTTATGCATTGATTGGACAACTTGGTCAACTTGGTCACCCCGTATACATCTTTAAGGTAGGCTGTAAAGATGAAATATCTTCATGGCTTACCAAACTACCGGTGTCCCTTAAGTAAACGTGGCGTGCAAAAATGTGTCAAGTTGAATGACAGATGTTTTAAGATTTGTAGTTTAAGAACTGATTTTCCCGACCGTCACACCTGGCAAATTTTATGGCTGTAAAAAATTTAGTGATAAAAGATATATTACTAAAAAATCTCTTTATGGCAGGTGAGTTTCTGACGTGTGATGAATGGGTAGAGAAACAGTAAGGAAAGAAAAAAAAATTTGAACATAACTGTAAAAAGTGAAGAAGGAGAAGGATACGAGTAGGTCCATCGAATGGGTAGATACTCTTTCTGTACCAATTAAACAAAAGATTTCCTAATAATAGGTACATAAATGCTACTAATTTCCACCATATAATCACATACCTTTCTCTGAAAGTCTGCTCTTTCTTGGTAAGTGTACCTACAGTCAAACAAACTTATTTCTAGGCCACGGAACTTTGTCAAAGTGACGTGCTCAATTAAATCTTAACTTTTTCTGATTTGAATAACGAGTACTGCGTCTTTTTGACGTAGTTTCATAATGGTTTCATCCATTTGTTTGACTGTGCTCATATGCGGGTATTTGAAGACCTAGAGCAATTTGACCAGGGGCTCTATTCCACTCGGGCCAAACCTGACCGCTTTTGACATGTTATCGTATGGTCAACGTTACGATAGTTCTCATTTACTTGATAGTAATGACACCCGAGTTAAAAACAACACGATAACCTTATGTCAAAAGCAATATGGTTTCACCGGATTAGAGCCCGTTATTAATCAAATAACAATATAGAAACAGTAAGTAAAACTGGTCGCATGGTTTCCATTTTCACGGTAGTTTTTAAACCTATGACGTATTATTTACGACCGGTCGCTGCTCGCGCGTTAACTCTGTCCCCCGCAATCCACAAAAACAGTGAATTGCCCAAAATTCGTCTCGTAATTCCCAAAACCCATTCATAGATCACGAACTACGAATACTTACCTGCACCTTTAGTAATGTCTTTAATGATTTATGCTTTTTCTATGACACAAATTTGTTTAAGTAACTTGTATTTTAAGGTGTTAGAGTCGAAACTGGCTCAGCAGGATTCGTTTTTGTAAGTTGGTCACGTGGAGTCCAGCACTGTGAACAATTGGCGCGCAATTGCCAGTTTTCGATGGGCCTCGTATTTTATTGATTTTTACGACAAGTCGTATATTATGGTCGTTCTGGAATAACGTCGATGTGGCCAGGGATTTAATGATAAATTAACAAAAAACTAAAGCGTTTTGTACCCACGTGGGTACAGTACTGTATCATGTAATTGATTTAAAGACGTTTTTAAATTTTATTTATTTACAGTAAAAATAAGTTAATTTGTGTATATTTTTATTATGCTGTATTTAATTTTATGCGCTTGATGTTGGCCAATATGTTTAGCTCAAATCTCGCAATTCTATTTTAGAACAATTTCCGTAATTGAAATGTACTGTAAATTGGAATACATAATGTTAACCCCATGACAATGCAATATTATCTAGGTATGTTATTTAGGAGTTGTTATAGTGATGGAGTTTTAAGGTGGACATAGGTTTTTCGTTTAAAGTAGACCTATCGAGATTGGGTTCGCTAGATTTGTCTTCATAAGAAGCTGACTATGTGGAAAATTAAGGACAGGTAACATACTACACTCATATCAAAAGTAAATTCTTGACACAAATAATGTTGATTGTCATGTGTTGATGTTTGTATAACTTGAGATTACGTATAGTCAACAATCAATTTGTCGTAATAAACACGCACAAAATGTATTATCAAAGCCTATTGAAGTCGCCTTGAGGTTAAACCACTATATTAACCCGTCATCGAGCTCTATTTATTATTCTTGCATAAAATAAGCTCTCAAATACACAGAAATAAATGCAACCCAAAAACTGCTAGTGCATACCTGGCGGATACTTGCAAGCGTACACTACGCAGAAATGCACAATGGGTGTCATTTTTTTTAGGCTTAGAGCGCGAATTCCATAAGGACACCTGGTCGGAACAGGCCCCGGGGGTCCGCGCTGATTGATAGAGGTCCCGCCGTTTCGGTAACACAATACCAGAAAAATTCGTCATTCGAAACGGCCGAAGTCGGCGACGCGGCGTCTGTTAAAACAATCAATGATCTTTTGTGAATGGGCCGTGAAACAAAATCATTGTGACCTGGGTGGCGCAGGAAGTCAGGTGAATTATTGAGCTCACAGTACAATGGACACCGATTCACGCTGGTTATGTACCTACTAGTAGGCGAAACTAGCCTCAAAATGCTGTAGGTTTTGAAACTAATTTAGTTTTCCCGGGACACAAAGTCATATGACTTAATTTGCATGTTTGATATTTAATTCCCGTTCCAATATGTAGCAATTGTGACTGAAATAGGTATTGCAGTGTCAATTATTTTCAACAAGTAGATTATAAATATGTCCCTCTCGGCTTCATCGATAGTACTATATTTTTTCTTTCTTAATCATTAACTCATAATAGCTAAAGTGAGCTTGAAATATGCTTTGTCGCATCTGTCATTGTGACATTTGTATATTTAACGGATATATAGGGACAAAGTATGCATTCACTAAAATAGGTTTACAGATGCGTTATGAAGTTTAAGGGGCTTTGTCTTATTAAGATAAAGCAGCGATATCTACTAATAGTGGTTTTCAGACTCAAAGTATATTGTTTAATAATTAGTAGCCTAAGTTTTCTGGAAATGTTTTTCTTCGTAGCTCGCAGTGCGCACTGCCTGCTGCCTAAGACTAGGTAATATTTCTTCACGTGTCGCAAAAGCCACCAAACCCTTTGAGACGCGTCAAGGATCACGCATTCATTTATCTTCGAGTAATCCTAGGCCGAGATTAATGCACGCCAACAATCCTGCACACCAGAGACAATACCTAAAATAATTTGATTGATCTCTTAATGAATATGCAGATATGTTAAGTGGGTATAAGACCCGCAAATAAAGGCCCCAGAGGAGCGATCGCGAGCCTGCTGCCACGCTGGAGGCAGATTTTAATCTCAGATAAGTGGAGCCGAGAACAGTTTACATAAATTCTGCCGTTAGCACCTTGTTAACAAACTGCAGCGTTTGATTATGATTAGATTGGCTGATAAGTGCGTTGTTTTATGAACACTGCGAGTGGTTTTTGAGTTTTTGCGTGATCTAGTAAACATTAACATAAAATGTGATTCCGAACGAAACTGCGTCCTGTGGGTTTCCTAGCTCAGGATGCAGGGTCGTACAGGGGTTTATCCACTGAAATGTTTCATATATATTCATGAACCTGATCATACATAGGTATAACAACCAAGACTCACATAAGCACAAAAGCTAGACGTCACATTTCACGCTAAACTTGAAAAATTAGGGAATTCTTGTACAAACTTCCACCTTCTATTTTATCGTTAAACGTTATGTATACATTTTTTTTTTTCATTTAATTTAAAAAAAATCTTAATGTTACAACAAATTGACTTCAAATCATGATGTTGCTGCAAAACGAAACGCAAAGGTATTTAATACGTACGATATACATACGTAGTAAAAAATAAATATTGGCAACTTAACACTTTGTGGGAAATATTTATTCGGGTAAATAATATACATTCTGTTTTATACTTCTGAGTCTGAGTATCGAGAGCAATAAAAAAAGAGACAGAAATACTTTCAAAACTGAAAAGATATATTTTGCAGAATATCTAAAATGCTAATTAATAATAACATGGAAGTACCTACCAGATCCACAGAAAAAACATTTCGATAGTTGTCACATCAGAATATTGGATTACTTATGTAATTTACGTCCTCTGAGTGTACATTTTAAGCTTGAATTACGAGTAGACTTCAATTTAGTGCACAAATTAAACACAAAATTAATTCCTCAAAACATCGAAAGCTTTAAATGTTGCCAGCGCTGGAAAGTAGACGGCAGTAACGGAATCTTCAGCCAGCCCTCCTAATTAATAGCCATCACTGTCTGCGGCACTCACTGGCAACACTTTCAAGTTTTTTTTTAATATGCTTCCTCACCTCCGCAGAACAGAAGGGATAATTACTTTTCCCTCCAACTTGGGCCGCCGTAAATTTTGCTACCTACAATTAGGAAAGTTGGTGTTTAAATGATGAGTTGAATAATTTAAACTTTGTCAAAATTAGAAAGTGTTGATTTTTTTTCAGAGGAAAGTTTGATTTGTTTCGGAAAATTAGCTGAAATATGGACAGAAAATAAATAACGCTTAGCCGACAAAGAGGGTTGTTTTTTTTTAATAACACTTAAAACAAGGGTTTTTTTTAAAAAGCAATAACCACGTAGTGGTGTGCCACTTTGCCAGTGTCATAAAACAAGGGTTGTTATGACTACTTGTGATGCTTTTGCTTGTCTCTGTGTCTATCTAAACATTCCTGTATCCATCTGTCTGTCAAGGGCCTTACTTCAAGGTTGAACTAATTTTTTAGTTTTTAAAGAAAAATCAAATCCAGAGGACTGTGGAGTTAGCAATATTAAAAATAGGAACTACAAATGCTTCTAAAGAGGTAACATTTAGCTATCAAAGAGAGACTTATGAAAAGAGAGGTCGAACTTTATTGTGCCGATGACGTCAATTAGCATGTAGACTGATTTAAAACGAGTGAGTGTAACGAAATGTTAGAATTAGGCCCGCGGGTTTCGCGAAACCGGTTCTGCATTAGGTAACCCTTATTAAATTCCCTGAGTTCATGGATACTGACATTCAGATGGACAGTAGCAAAAATTATGGAGTTACATTATTATGTTGTAATAACCATTTTTACGATTAGTTACGGTTCTGGTTTTGTTATTGCCATAACTTATTATTAAAAAAAAATTACAAACATTATGCTGCTGCTGTGATTGTAATTAAACTCTGATAGTTTTACCTGCTAAATTAGGTCATTTACAGGTCATCGGCGCCGTAGGTAAACTCAAACCCCTGCTTATGAGATTTTGATAAACTTATAAATAAGCAATCACAATTCTAACATAGATGTATTAACTCCTATTAAAGCTTAATTTTTACACGCATCTTCTACTACACAGTACCAAAACGAGGTTATAATTTCATATTGGTTAAGAAATCGTATTCGCAGATTAAATAAGACTTAAAGTATGACGTGAGGCGTTTATATTAAATCATCTAATACTCCTAATTATAGAGTTGGATGTTAGTTAATGTGTTCATTAAATGAAAAACGTTTCCTTTTTTTAGGCAGTCTAGATTTTTTTTAAATGACATGGGTCCTTCAAACTTGACTATGTTTTTCTTTTGAACAAATGACGCAAGTGTAGCCTTTTCCGTTTCATTTACTTTAATAGCAACTTCACGTCGAGCAGACTTAATTAAAAGTTTCTTACGTATCCTTAAAGTGCTGAAGCAGAAAAACACTTATTTAGTATTTCTAAAAGCTGCTGTAAGCTCGTAGTCCTTTGTCAAAAAGAACAAATCTAATTAAGTCAATAAGGCTCAGTTTGGAGTGGACAGTGCGAGCAATAACTGCTTGTAGCGGATCAGCGGAAAGAGATAAAAAACCTAAGACGCGGACAATCCTTTTGGCTGAAAATTGAATAGTTGGATTACGCGACCTAGGGGCTTGTAGGGCTGCCACAGGGGAAAATAGTTTTGAGGTATGTTGAGGTGTTTTTTTCTGTTTTAATCGACATGTGGTAAAACGAAGACAGTAAGAGAATTGCCCTAATATTGTACACTTTATATATAGTAGGTAGGGTTACCTTTTTAATTAGGTACCTTTTATAATCATCGCGTTGGAGTTGTAAATCATAAGCTACGAATAGGCATTTAATGGCATAAGATATTTTGTACATATTTAATAAACATAAGTAAAACAAACCCATTCAAAACAGTTTCCCGAACCTATTTCTTCATAGAATGATAAAATTGCAGAGATATTTTAGCAAAACAACCCGCGATTTCAGCGGCAACCCTGAAGGCAACATCCATCTGTATTGTCAACGCGGGCTGATTACGTGCGACATTGTGTCGCTGGCACTGAACGCAATTAAGTATTAGAAGAGATTATCGCAGATTCCCCGTGTGCGAGCGAGACGCAGGACCAGCTCCTGAGAACTAATAGAATAAGGAAGCTGAATAAAAATAGGTCACGCAATGTAGTAAGTAGTGTTTTGTTTGAAGTATATTAAATTACGAAGGACATTTTGAAAAAATAATATTTCCTTTGACAAACTGGTAGCATCGTGGGACATAACGGTAAATTGTTGTTGTTGTTCTTTTTTATAGCGTTCCGTGGTAATCTGTTAATGAATTTATTAACTGTCGAGACATGAATTTTACTTAACAGCTCTTAAAATATATGTATGTGAGGAAAATTAAAGGCAAAGGGGCTCGTTTATTAGTTTAATGGAAAACAATATATTGTTTGGTTTAAGAGCAACCAAGTGGGAGTGCAGTCGGTGTCTGAGCGGCGAAGCAGCTTGCAAGAATAAGCCGCGGCAGACACTGTTAAGTGACTGCGAACTTAACAAGTGCGCCGCCATTGCACGCCACTTAAGTGGTAAATTCGAGGAAGCTGACATCTGAACACAACTCGTTGCAATCGCTGGAGTGGTCTGCTAACGAACACGCGTGTCAAAGCGAACCACTTCATTAGGTGAGCGAAGGAGCTTCGCTCGCTCGGCGCTCATGAGAGTTTTGATGCGAGCGAAGCGAGCGAGCGGAGTCCGCGAGCGCTCTTTCCCTCCTTCCCTCTCTGCTCAGAAGGCGTCTTACCGACTCCCAGCCGCTAATTAGACGACGCCGACTCTCTTCTCATTAGTGGCGAAATTATGCAGTTTGCCGGATTTCGGGTTAACTGTAAACTCAAGAAAAGTCGAGTGCTCCGCAAAATACCTACGCGAATGCGCAATGAATTTTGTTCATGTTATTTTAATGAATAACGAGCTTAAACGTACACGATAACATTGTAAGTTAAAAGGTAATTAATTAAGAATTCACAAAAGAGATAATATTGCTAATTAGAAGCACCGCACCGAAAAAAATGTGTCCGAAAAAGCGACCGATAAAATTCCCTTCCCATTTAGGTAAGCGGGTGAAAACCGGCATATTTGTAAGTAGGGAAGCGCTCTCTCGGGCAAACAACGTTTATCTACAGCACATTGGGTTAATGAATGGGGGAGGAAGAATGAGAAGTAGGTAGGCATTATTTTAATTAGGAAAAATGCTGGAGCTCTCACCTAGGGGCTCGCGGGACGGGCACGGGAGCGGGCGCCGAGCACGCCAATTTTACGCTTCACTACTTATTTGAGGTTTAAAAGAATGTTCCACTTTGTTACTTTATCCATTTAAACCTAATGTTTGACTGCAGGAATTATCTTCATACTTTTGTGATATGATAACTTTGCACCGTAACGATTAGCCAACAAAAGTAAACAGCCTATACAGAGTTTTAGAATTTCATTTCTCAACATCCCTTCGCTATAGAACAGCGCGGGGAAATCATTAACCTGTCCGTTAGGCAACAAACAAGCAACGAAGTACTAAACTTCAGTCGCGCCACCCCGCCCACCTTTTCAGCGAGGCAGCGTCGAAAAAACGCCGCATCATAGGCAAATCATTTACGAAATATTGACTACAATAAACGATTGCCCTGCGCGGACTTTAAAAAATGCCGGTTATTAATATTTGTTTTCTTTGTCCGGGACCACGTGTCCCCACACCTGAGCTCTGCGAATGACATTGCCGAAAAAAATTACAAAAAATATCCAACGCCGCGCGAAAAAGAGCAGAGGCGCAAACAGACAACAGCCAGTTTGAATGATTGCTTCCCTGGAAGAGCGGCGGGTCCATTTTTCACAAGTGCCATTCACGGCTTTCATGTTGCGTACTGTGTATTTTATATATTTTTTTATTTATCGGCCCTCCCTGTGCCAAATTGATATTCGAATGCGAATTTACGGCGTCCAGTTCCTCTGGTTTATTCATTTAGTGATTTCGCGATGGCAAACACGCAGGTAGATGTGTTTAATTTCGAAATGAATGTTTATTGCCGCGTTTCCGTTTCGTTTTCAATGATGTATTCGGCGCCGTGTTTGCACTATGCACTTTATTGCATCGGATTTAACCAGTTTTATTTTTTATTTGGGCGTTATTTATCACGTAACTGCATTTAACATGAGTTTTTAATTGTCTCTTACAGAATGCATAGAGGGTGTATTTTTTGAGACTACTTTTCAACACGGGTTATATGTCACGCTCTTAAAGTTCCTCTTTTACTTTATACTATTATCAACTATTCATAACCGTGCGCTAAAAAATCAACAATTTTTTAATTGAATAGACCGCAGCCCTCCGGGTCGAGCCCCAGTCCCGCCAGGCCCCAGCCCCGGCGATGAGCGGGCGATAATCGAAGCCGCCATAACTCCAGCGATCCCGATGTCTAATGACATAAAAAGTATGTCCCCGATGTAACGCTGGCCGAGGCCGGGCGTGAGAGTAGATTAAGCGACAGAAAGGACAGATTATTTGTCAGAGCATGTTTCTATGTTTTTTTTGGAATTTTGTATGATTGAAATATTGCTCGTTTTAAACCGTTTAACCGTGATAATTAGGTACACTTTTTTTTAATAATCGTCATTATTGTTTCAGGTAATTTGGAATCATGCAAAAGCAGTTAAATAGATATACAAGACAGGTATAGTTATTTCCAACATATTAAAGGTGCTTTTTTACCAAGAGCAATCGCTAACTAGCGAAGAGTGCTCGTCAGCAAACCAAACGTTTTAACGTTTAAATATACTATTCATGAATAGTGCTTGCGAGCATACCGTGTAATACTTAGATCGGCGTTCGAGCCGCTGCTCAAACATTCGATGACAAACACGCAAATGTTCTTGGTAGATTTAATTTTTTCAACGTTCACAACTACTAAATACGTCACGATAGTGACGAAGGCGCAAATAAAATCTCCATAAGTAGATATAGTACAATAGCTGACAAAAATACCTTAAGGCACTTCTCTTTCACTCGCTGTCATACTAGCCTCTTACGCTAGTATAATCAATTTTACCCGAACCCGGAAGACTTTTAATCAGCTATTGGACTGTAGTCAGATTGAAATATGTGCTACCTTTCGGCTGGCATTGGCAATGAAAAAGTTTATACATACTTAATACATCAGCACAACTTTGGTAATAAATACCATTAATTGTCATTCAAAAGGTTGAAATTTGTCGAGTTAGACAACACATCTCTCAAATGTAACTTAAAATTAGGCACAATCTTACAAGTTTTCCCCTCATAATCTTTGCCTTCGGCCAGCCTATTCTAGGCCCGTGAAAGCACGACGTCATGGCCCAGCAATTTGAATGCGGTCGCTTAGTCTGACGGGCGATGACTGATGAGGGAAGGGTGAAGATCGCCTGATTACAGCTTGTCACCACCCCTGTATATCATTTTGCACGGACACAGCGCTATGATACGAGGCAGGTGCCTCCATGTTGAGTTTAAGAACAGAATACGCCCGTGTTTAACGGCAGAACATTACAATTTATAAACAACCTGTCCACGTGGAACTCGTTTATATTGTAGCTCCATAGGGGATGATTTTCGGGATAAAAAATATTTTATGTCCTTCTCCGGGACTCAAACTATCTCTTTACCAAATTTCACATAAATCCATCCAGTGGTTTAAGCGTAAATAGACACAAGCGTAACAGACAGGCAGACAGACACACTTTCGCATTTATAATATTAGTATGGATATGGATATGGATTATTGATGCCTAAGGATGTGTCGATTTTGCTTGAAACGAAGTACTTAAGTCATTTCATTAAAATACAAAAGTAGTCATCTCTATGAATTATGTTTGGAGAGATTGCATATAAATATTTTAAGTGTAATAGAAGCATTATAGCCATCTTTGCTTTAAGTAATCAATTTGCACGTTTAATACAATAGGGACTACACTAGGTATGTAAAAATGTAAAAAATCATATAAAACTTAATTAAATTTTAACCGCAATAATGTCACTATTCAAATAGTTTCTTTGTAATTTAGTGTCATTTATGGATTTAAACTGCGAGTTGTGTTCATAGTTGATTCTGTTTTAAAAATATCATGGTTTGTTTGCTTATCAAGTACTGCATCAACATCGCTTTTAATACCTTAACACACCTTACATTGTGGTCGATCCTCAAATACTCTAATCTCGACAGTGCATGTCCTAATCGACTCTGTTTCTACCGTGCAGTGATTGTCTATTCGTGCGGCGAACTGGAATGGCCGCTACAAATCGCGGCCAATCAGTGGCCGTAAATATCGGCTGCGAGTGCGGTCTGCTTTGTGATGCAAAGCGTGCGCCATGCTAATACTCCCCCTGTCGCTGTCGCGAGCAAGACGACAGGGCGTGCATGTTTATTTTCAGGTTATACAGCTGTTGACGGGTTAATACTGAATTGACAACGTGTTTGACAAAGATTTTTAAAATCGTAATCATACTGCGTAAACTGGACCTTAATTCTACATTAGCGACCTACCCTCGCGTCAGGGATACATTAAAATTTGTTCAGGGATTCTATTGATTAGGGATACATTTATTCAGTATTGCAGAGATTACCTACAATATACAAACAAACAATCTAATCTAACATAGGTAATTTACCTCTTTATAATATTCTTATAGATATAATTATATTCACTAAACAATAAGCACGCAAAATGTGGAATCTTTGTTTAATTTTTTTTAACAACTTTCCAAGTCAGTTAAATGAGACTAACTTGTATTATAGATTTAATTAATTTAGATTCACGTTTAACAAACAAAAGCTTACAGTCAGCGGTAGAAGTAGCTACGCAACCGAAGAGGTCAAAATTATCTGCACTCGACTCTATTGTCAAGAGAATACGTCATGTCTAGATAATTTTGAGCATGTTATTTTGCTTAGCTACTTTTGATGCTGACTGTACAGTGAAATCTTTTGATCAAATTTACACCCGTTCCCATTAACCCATCGACTTGAAGTTGCACACATGTCTGGCTTCGATGACAATGCATGATGTAATGTCATTGCTTTGATACTGTACTCACAATAGTACACCTAATGTACCTATCTTTGTTTACTATCTCTAAAATGATAAGTAAAGGGTTGTTTTTATTTAGGTATAGAGGCTTCCACTAAACGTTATTTTGTCTCACTAATTATGTTGATGAACGAGGCAAGGAATTAGATCTTTATTACATTAAAAAAACATTTACAAAATGACACATTTTTACCTTCTAAATGCAGTTTTTTTTAAATAAATAAACAAAACACGAGTGAACTCTAATCTGCATTTGTTTATAACCATATCGTTTTATACTATACGGCCGCCTATATTGTCAAGTGCTACCTCAACTTCACCAACATGATTACGATATGGTGTAATATAAAGTGAAATAGGCGCTGTTAAAAGAACTTACCTACTTTTAGAGCTTACTAGTGCGTATAAACCAAATGTGCCTATTTGATCTTTATTCCATTAATGGTAAGTGGGATCTGTGATCTATAAACATTCGGATTCTCAAAGCTACAATCTAAAGATTGCAATCCTAAGATCGTTTTTTCACCGGCTGCCACCACTGCAGCTTGGTGGTAGGTAAAAGGATAAGATGGTGGTAGTAATCTTGCACAAATCCACCTTATCAGGTCATGTAAGTGTGGACGTGTATAAAATATTGGCTTGATGCCAAACACGAAACACGAGGAACAGCTATACTACTTATCTTTCTTACTACTAAGTTTCATTATAACTATAAAAAAACGAGTGTAAACGCTTGCTTCCAATAAAAATTAAAAACTAAGGGGCAATTTGCAATGAAATATGCATGAAATATGTATCTATATCGGGTCAAGCCATCTAACGTTATCCGTTTGGAGGCACGCCAACCGACGTTGCCGTAACTGGACGAAGTCTGAACCTGCGGGTGTCGGGTTTGCTGTCATTTGTCTCCGCAAGGTGCAGCGATTGGCCACAAATATATTCGACCCGGGTAAATTTGCGAGAGTCTCGTTGAATCGCCAATGAGTTGTGATGTCACAGTACACAGATAGCACCTTCAGCTGAATAAAAATGTTTATTTTTTATGGCATTGAGAAAGCTAACGAGTAGGTACATTTAAAACACCTTATGGTCAGTGGGATCGGAGACCCATACGAATTTTAAGTCTCATGGTACAATGTTAAGGCCGCAAATGAGTTGCCAACCCGGATATCTCAGATGGATGGACTCTAGAGACTCTGCTAGTAATTCCTCAGTTATCTTATCCTTACATCAGAACATACCAAAGCGAACACTACTGCTTGGTGCTTGGTGGTTAAATGACCACCATTTAAAATGTTTACATAACGTTAGTAAAAGTGCTCAGGATACTACTACCTATAATTATTGAAATGGTCGTTACCAAAAGATATGTTTTTGTTTTGATCATGCTTGCAAAATATATTATTGACATTATTTGTACTGACTTAAGTGACTAACATTTTGTTTCCGTAAAACCGTAGAACTTTGTCGCTGTCAACTCATAAATGAAAAGCTGTGTATATCATGTTAGGCCTTTCTCTTATTCGGTACAAACGCATAAATTTAAGCTATGGAGCAAGCCCTCTGTATTAAAAATCTGTTATCATACTGTTTTTAGAAGGCCACTGTGTCGGCGACAATCGGGCGACGGCCGTTTGTGGTGACGGCAATTCGCATTCATTTGGAGACTGACTGTCGTTAACTGTCTAACTGTCTGTCACCTCGTCAGAGAACGGCGTATTCGAATTTGGAACGGCGTCAAGTTGGATTTATGTTTTAGCTGATCAGGCTAATAAGAAATGGCTTCGATATATTTCGTGTTGGATATGCGTCGGATGTAGTAGTTGTAATAAACAAAAGGAAACAGTTTTAAAACATGAAAAGCATTGGTTGCTTAATTCTACTTCAGTCAGAGTCTGCCACAAAAAACAGGTAACGGTTACTAAAATATAAAAAAGACTGCCTATTATTATTCTATTTTCTGCCTGCCTCAGAAATTTTATCTCCATAGAAAAGTTCTAAGTTCACTTTCGACACAGCCGTAAGGCAATTTAACACAATTGTAGTTAATAGAACAACCCATTTACGGGTCAAAACAATTGCCTTTCGTTACGTTTCTGACCTTCTGACTCATTAAGCCATTGCTATTTCTATCTATTTCGCAATCAAATTGTTGATGTTACTTGACAGTCACCATACATTACTAATGTAAGATGAAGTAAGATGGGCTAAAACAAATAAGAAATTGCAGAACCAATAGATACTCCTTATGAAACATCAAACATTATTACAACCCCGTGCGATCACCTCAAGCAAGTCTAAAAGAAACTCAGCAAAATATCAAATTTCCACCTCCCGTTTCCCATTACCGCCTCTATTATCTAACTAAATATTAACGCGCAAAATTTCACCGAGGAAATAAATTAAAAACGCAACAACAAGCTTGTAACGGACGAACAAAGCCGCCCAATAAATCAAGGCAGGTGAGCCGCTGCTGTTTGTGCATTAAGAAAGCTTCCCGCGGCCTTTCTCGGCTATTCTTCGCTAAAAAGGAGTCGACGGTCGACGCCCGGCGTTTCCGCGCAGTCATCGGCAACACATAAATATTGGAAGTGGGGCGGCCCCTTTCTTGTCTATGCGCCATAATTATTCTACTAAAATTATCGGTGCAGGAAGGTGCAGTCAAATTGGCCCGGTGTGAAACTTTAACCTGCACGGCGTCGCGTATTTATAGGTTTTACCTGGAAAATGGTGGACCGGGTGGTAGATGGGGATTACGACGGAGCATTTCCAGTTATGATGGATACCGGTACAAAGATCTGGATTGTTTGTGATTTTACAATCGCTTCTGTAAAGCTGCGTGAGATAAGTTTATATCTTTTGCACGTTTCTTTGGCTAGATTTCAAACGATACATACCTAGAATTAGTTTACGTGATATTTACTTCTCCAACACAATTGTACTGTGGCATTGCCACTTATTTATTCACAAATGCTTATCATTTTGTTTTTATTTTAGTTGTGCAAAATATTGCACCTACAAAAACGGATAAAAAGTCCTGTAAAAGCCATTCCTGATCGGGTTCCATATGAAATGCTTCCCGAGTTTATTTCGTAAACTCGTGAACAAAAACAATAAAGTTGATGTGCCCGAACAACGTAAAAATAACTTGTCGCCAGATAGGAAACTTTTCCAACAACTCCGCGGGCTCCGAACATGCTAGTGTTTTAGGTTTACTTTACATGTTGCTTGATTTGTAGTTTAGTATTGTTGAGTTACAATTGAGGGTAGAGTTTCGTTTGCGCATTTAGAAGTCTCAACTTAACAGTTTTCTGTTTGCTCTTTGTTAATTTTCTTCTATTGTGTTTCAAACCCTGATCTGCTGGGCTTGTATTTGACATTGGTTAGAGTCATTTACGACTGACTTTTGACGTGGCAATCCATTTTAGGATCACTTTTACTATTATGCTGTTACTATTACTATTATACTATACACTCGTATACTATTAAAAAGAAAAGTTGCTAAACGAACATACAAAAAGGTTTATTGCCAACGCATGTAATTTTTAGACCATTAATAACGTTAATAATGTTAACAAACAAAATGTTAAATGAGATTATAAAATTGCAGTGAATTTCTTTGATAATTATAAGAAATTAAAGACGTCATTGAAGCATGTAAGATATATTTATTGCAGAACGGTGGTGAACGCCCTTAAAAAAAAGCAAAAGATATCTTTACAGCACGTTTAAGTTAATAAAGGGTCATCGGCTTTCTTCGTGTTTTTAAGATTAATGAAAAACATTCAGTCAGAAGCAAAAACAAGATGCAGCAACAATCAACAATCAGTAGCAGTCACAGCTTCAACAAACGATTTAGTATTTTAAGAAAAAAACTGTGTTCTTGCTTAATTTTTGAACAGCTGCAGGTCCCACAAATCACGCGGCCAGGAGTCGCGCGGTTATCTCAGTGATCCCACTCAGAGCCAAACGGTCCGTAAGCCTCGCCGCCGAAAAACCCCCGAATTTCCCTCTTGTTTCAGAAAAATGGCGTTATCTCACACACGCAATTTGCGTTGGCAATTTTCATCGCTTCCTCTCATTACCCCGGCGTGATATATTTGCGTGTTTATTACTGCAATTACTTAGAGTAAATCTCACGTCCTTCCCCCCCGGCCTTCGCCCCCCGAGAGGGTCGCGCCCTGCGCCGCCATTTTACCCTCCTTCCGGCCGGCCCTGCCCTTAAGTCTTATGTACCTCGTAAGTTTCTTCGCGGACTTGCTAACCGGATTCAAATCGGGGCGAATTTAGTAGCAATTAATTATAAGCCGAGGAAGTGTTTCCAGTATTGCCGCGATTCTGTAATTAATGTGTCGAATGCCGACCATGTCTGCGGAGAGGCGGCGTTGAATTACGTTACTATTTTTATAGTTTGTGACACATTGTAGGGCTTCTATTCAAGATCGTAAAACCGTATTGCTTTGGACGTGGTATGGTATTGTTTTTAACCCGGCCGCCATTACTGTCAAGTAAATAAGAGATATTAAAACGTCAAAGGCATTATGATTTTACCTAGTTAATAACAAGAATAGAGGCTCGGGATAGCGAAGGAAATCTGTTTTTTTTTATGTGTACAGATATATTATAATCTTGTCGCTTTCTCTGTATGTAGATATCTCAGGAATGATTTTTGTTGTAAACCTTGGTAGCCTATGCCCAGCGTTGGACACGGTTTTTAGCTGACTTGACGATGCATTATGTTTGTAGCAGTTTTAGGTATAAGCAGTTGATTGCTAGTTAAGCTAAGTTATTGATAGTAGTTCCATTTGAGTTTGTCTAGAGAAGAATACCAAACTAGAGTATCTGTTTTCCCTGACAGAAAACAATATTAAAGTAGACATTTTGTTAAAGATGTGGGGTGGCAATTAATATACGTATATTTGAAATTATTATATATTATATTTGTGAATATTAAATTACCGAATAAAAATTGTCTTTGACTCAAAGCTTTCTCATTAATCTGACCTTGATGAATCAAATAACTGATGAAATATCATGACTCTTCTCATCATCGAACGTATGTGTCGACAACGTAGTATTGAAATGTTTCACACACAAATATTATTTCTCCTTAAAACAACTAAAAATAAATTTTTCGTCATCCGCCATACCCCCACTTAACCGTCGCTATATCGAGGCACATAGCTCTATGTGCTACCCTCGACTTGGCTGTAATTAATTAACGAGCTTAGTTTAAAAGCAGGGCCGTAAGACTTGGCTCGCCCCCCGGGGGGGCCGCCAAGAAACGGGGGGCCAAGAAATTCAGGGGAAAGTTTATCATATTTAGGCGCAAAATGGCGAATCCAGCGCTCGGATGCTACCGGAGATTAATATCTGGCTTTAACTCGCTGCGATGAATTTTGTTGAGAATGGATACTGTACCGTTTTAAAGCGACGCGACGCGGGTCGCAGGCGGCCTTGTTCAGCTCCGGGGAGTTTCAGTAACTTAACTCATTACATGACATATTTAAGTCACGAACTCACCTTTACACCGCTTTTATTCTAAGTTTTTTTTTATGGCATAGAGAATACAAACGAGCACACAGGCCACCTGATGGTAAGTGGAAACTGTGACCCATAGACATTCGCATTCTCAAGACTGCAATGCAATCCTAAGACTGCAAATGCGTTGCCAACCCTGAGGACTAAGATGGAATGCCTCCATGCTAGTCATTTCACCGGCTGTCTTATCCCCAAACCGGAACACAGCAAAGCGAACACTTCTGTTTGGCGGTAGGTTAATGGAAAAGATAAGTGGTAAAATACAAATAACCTGTTTTTAATTCGGCCACCATTACTGCGAAGTAAATAAGAGCTATCAAAACGTGGACAATACGATAACAGCTCAAGCACAATTTTGTTGATAACGTGTTGAATTAAGGCATTGTTTAGTTTAAGTGTTTGTAACAAGTTTGACAAAATGAATGACCTTATTTTTATTAATTAAAAAATATTCTCTCATGTTTACCATTTATAAAGTGTGCACGTCACAACCCTGGCAGGCTGTTTGATATGTTAAGTCGGGAGGGAAACGAAATCGCTACATGTGTAACGCTAACGCCTGTGGCTGAGCCGCGACTCGTACTACATGTTGAGCATTCGTATCGCTCAAGACAAACCTTGACTAATATTATACATTTATTGGTCTGCTCGTTTGTTCTATTTTTACTTAAATTACAACCTCAAATGATTATGATATGACGTTTTAACAGTTTCGACGTTGGGGCAGTGAAAGTGAGGGAAGGATTAGGGTAGGGGAAAATATTTTAGTGTGGCTTTTAGCAACCGTAAGAGGTAATTTATTGTAATCTACGACGGTAAACAATATTGCTTTTGACGTGTAATGGTATTTGTTTTTAACTCGGCCGGTATTACTGTCAAGTAAGTAAATAAGAGCTATCAAAACATGAACAAGTTTAAAGAAACATTGTTTAACGTCTTAGAATATTTATAGGCCTCAGTGTTTTATTATGCGTGACCTTGATTGCTTTTGTTTTGAAAACATTGTTCACTGGCTATGTTTTGCCAGAAATCTACTTTGAATATTGCATTCTTATATATCTGACAACATTAAAAAGTAAACGACAGAATTATGTTGTAAATATTAATTATAAGAATGGAGTCATCCGTAATAACGCTGCCAAGTCTACAGCGTAGCTGTTCTACGGAGCTACGGAGCGTCGTAGCAACGCCCGCGGGCGTCTACGCTTAAATATGAAATCTAGAGAAATTACAACCCCCAGCCTTCGGGCACGACGCGCCAGTTTTATTATTTTATTTCTCGCTCTCTTAAACGCAAATGGCGTTAGTACTTTACTTTTTTCACTGGTTTACGAGTTGTTAGGTTTTGTTTTTAGCTTAAGTGAAATAAATTGAGGTTACCGTAGTTATTGGGTTTGTGAATTTAAGCTATAAGTGTTATACTTACTGACCTAGTAAGGTGTTAAATCCTACTTAGCTACTTGTTTCATTTTACTAACATTATTAATTTAAATATTTATATTTAGACTTTTTAGATTTTTTTAATCTTAAATCTAATTCTAAATACGCTGACAGTTCTATACATTTTGACTCAACCTAAACGTACTTAAAACTCAATTAAGATTTTTTATTTTTTGCAAGTGATCCTGGACCAACAGTTATAATTTGCTAAAAATGTAAATATAAAAGTAGAGTTACGTGACGCTTTACAAGCAGCACCAACCCTAGCTTCAAAATGTAGTAGCTATCAATTGAACACAAACGATTGTTCGATCATAACAACCTTGTGCGGGTTCCCAATACTCTATAATATGCTTATTATCAGCTCACATAACCCAAAGCCGTGTGTAGAACACCGAATTTCGAACAAAACTTCCACGGAATTTATTCATAAGTTAACACGTCTTTGCTTTTTCGTTCACCGAATTATGATTTGAATATTAATAATTAAGCCCGATTTAATGACACGTCACAAGTTTTAATGAAAGTCTGTGAAGTTGGGGAATGAGGCTTTTGGGGCCCAACAGTCTTGAGGAAGGGCGCGCGTGCTGTCCTGGTACGTTTGTTTTGAATTTACATCTCGCAATGGAGTAAGAAACAGACAAATGATACAATCAATAAGCCCGACTGCGTAAAAACTGTGTAACTTGTGTAGAGTAACTCCCCAGCACAATGTCAAGATCTTTAAATCATTATAGATCATAAATGATCACTGAAAAATGATGAAAGAAACCTAAAGAGGATTTTTAACCCCTGACGCAAAAAAGAGGAGCGTTATAAGTTTGATGTGCAAGTCTCTCTCAGTGTGTGTGTGTGTGTGTGTGTGTGTGTATGAGTTGATTTGGATGCGGTTTCTTTGTAATACCTATTCAACAATACCCCACTTGTCATAATTCCTTTTAAAAATATGGCGTCAGGGTCGCAAAATGTATATTTACACGCAAAATGTAACCAATGGCAAAATGTACAATACGCATATCGTACACAACGCATATTGTGAAACACGCGGAACGTAAAAAAGGAAAAACAACACAACAAATCGGAAAATGCACACTACTCGCAAAATGTACAATATGAAAATAGTCCTACACGCAAAATGTACAAAAAGACATAAATAAAAGACAGCTTAACATTGCTTGATCAGAGTGAGCGACATATTTTTGCTCATATTTTTGCTCATATTTTTCACTCTTCTCAATCTCCCAAAGGGTTAGCTCGAAGAGATCCCTTAAAGGGATAAGGTCGCCGTTGTACATATTTTTATATTCATTGTATTGTTCTGGGTTTTCTTTTGTACAATAAAGTGTTTAAATATATGTATGTATGTATGTAAACACTTTATTGTACAAAAGAAAAACCATAACAATACAAGAAATATAAAAATATGTACAAAGGCGTACTACATACATCCATACTATCAGTTTCGAGTGCAAGCGTGACAGCGATAGCCAGCCGAGCGCTATTAAGAAGCAAATAATTAATAAACAATCAAATATTAGAGACAAAAAATCGATACTCAATAGGAATAAACCAATATTGTACCCGTTTCTAACTTCATAATAAATCCTCTCGCGAACTTCAGGTAAATTAGCTTCCGAATATTCGATTTACGCTGATAAGTAACTAGAGGAAATATCAATTCAGTATGCAGCTGCCGTGCCAAGTACCCTGACCTCATCTCACCAGCACGTACCGCTGACAATACACCAATTTGACGTAAGACGGCATCGCACGCGCGTGTTCCGTTGCGTGCCGGACGGGAGCCGGACGGGGGTCGGACGGGCCCCGGACGGGGGCCGGACGCGGCCGCAGGAAACCTATTACGCCCAAATGAATTCTCCGTCGTTTCCGGACCACGACAAATCCGCCGCGCCCGCTCGCCCACACCTAAGGCCCTTTAGCCTTAAGGGCTGTGCAGTGCAGTTTTTTTGTTGTTAAAGTTAAATAAACCTAATGGATTGGAGAGAGTTTACAAAAGGGCTATGCTAAGTGTATGACAGTAATTTATAATGACTCACTAACACTCATCGTATCAGTAAAAATTCGAGAAGCACCAAGAACACAATAAGTAGATAATAATAGGTACCCAGTTGTATGGGCACCCGGACTATAGGAGCACCTGAAGTTGATTATAGCATCAATTTTGAACCTTATGTAAGAAATGGTGAATTAAGATTTTTAGGAGCTTAAAGTACCGTTATTAAGGTCAATCACAGACACTCATTTCATACCGTGTTTTTACTTCGCCGAATGGTCCATTCAATAACAGGCATTCTTGACACGTGCAGGAGTCATATTTTTTTTAGTGGCAGGTCTAACCTAACCTTACCTACGTAATCTATGATTAACTAAGATAAACTAAAAACAATATTTTTTCAGCAGATACTTTATTTCCGTAGACATTAAATTCGATAAAATGATACATTCGATCAAATGAGTGACGGTGATTCAAGGGGATTCCCGATTAAGGTATAATCACCTCAATTATTTCGTAGAAATTTGTTTATTTTAAATATCAAACAATTTTTAGCTAGAGTTATATGAAAATTACTTTAAGCTCGGTAATATTTTCAGTAAACAAGAGGCAGCCCTAACTAGAACGCCCTCGGACTTGACGAAGCGGAATTTTAATGAAATTTCTTGAAATCATTTTCCCATCTTTTGTCATTCACACGTTGCTAGTGGCGCTATATAATATAAATATGTTCTGTTGTTTGTTTATAAATAATAAATTCAATTCATGAATATGTCTGTAAATGTAAGAATATCTGTAGAGTGACTGCCACTTATTTCATTGGAGTTACAGGAGTTGTTTATTTATATTTTTAAAATCATGCGTGGAGATAGTTTTATATTGTCAATATGTACACCAATATTCGTAAAAGAAGAATGTCCTATATGAAGTGTTTTACATATTTTAGTAATTACAAACTAGGATTCTATTTTATTTTAGCGAATCATGTTTCTGGGTACCTATTATTTTGTCGAAACACCTTTCAACGAACGTGTCATTACACAGAAGGTTCATTTCATCGACAGGCATTTCTCACCGCATGAGTTTTAAAGGCTGCGTTTCCACTAGAGCTGTGTGAGGCAGCGAAGCGGCGATGCGAGGTAAAATCCACCAATAGGATAGTGACGCGAGTAAAACAAAGTAATCCTATTGGTGGATTTTTCCTCGCAACACCGCTTCGCTGCCTCGCACAGCTCTGGTGGAAACGCAGCCTAAGTGCGTAATTAATGTTTAAGATATCCTGCAAACGTCATGGTTTCAGCAGAAAATAACGTTCGATGAAATGAAATTAGATGAAATGATACGTTATCATATTGTTGTTGGTATTGTAGCGCTTATTGTCAAGTAAATAAGAGCAGAGCGTAAACAATATGATGATGTATACAAGCAAGATGGAATAGAGTCGTACAGCTAGTAACCAAGATATTTTACTGGTCTCTTTTAAATGGAACACTTTTGACGGAAATTTAACTTCTTCGGATATAGAGGGTGTTTACCTGGTTGCTAGATAGATAACTATTTAGCACTACTATTTTAGTCTGTAGTGTAAAAGTCAACCTCTAAGACATATGGTATATATTTTATTAATATGACACAACGTTTAGTTTTCCACACCAACAAACCAAAAATGTATAGAGTACCCTCTCGAGAAGAAACATTGTCGCTGTTCTTCGAAAAACACTTTCCAAACTCATGTGAAAATACGTGTTTACTTTTTATCTGCTATCTGCTGAAGTACTTCCCAAAAACCGAGTGTATTGACCTCTTTAACTCGGTCAGTGACACACATTGTGTGCCGACACTGGCGTGACGTCACGCTATTGTCATACTTCGCTCTCTTATTTCACTTATTTATAACGCTACTTTAGGTTTCCTCCCAAAGAGGTCAACTATCCAGACTAAAGTTAGTTTCATTAAAATAAAAATTCACCACTAGGTAATGTTACTTGTAATAAAGTAAAAAAAGTTCAAAGAGTAATTAACCATCATCAGGTATTTCTACCGAGACCTATTAGGGTTTTCAGGGAGGCCAAGTGATTGGTAGCTTATTAGCACAAATATAGTAATTTAGTCCTTCAAGAGCTGTTATCATACGAGGGCCATAGGCCTTTTATACGTTCTCGACTTGATTACTACTAGTATGGTCATTTCCAGTTACCGCTATCACTTGTTACCTCCACGTGGCCCGCTTGTCAATTCAAATCCTGAATATAATAAAGGCCGAAATAACCTAGTACAATACACCTGCAGACCCCAACACTTCCGCGCCAATAAATCCGTTCGCAAGTTAATGAGAGCTCCGTATTTCACCGACGCGAATAAATCATCGGCGCAAGATTGATGCGCGAAAGGGAACGGGTTGATTTGTGGCCGCGCACAATGGCGACGTCGCGGCTGCGACACTGTTAAATACAGGTCAGTACGCTGATGTTCGACGCGTTCATTGCTTACGCACGTCTACAACTTACAAGTCGAATTACGTTTACACCGCGTCGTTTCATCCTTTGCTAAATTGAATTTTATGTAAAAAAAAATATGGTAGAAGGCAAAAAAGCACTTAGACCACCTGTACGGCTAGCGCATGTTGTATTTTCTCACTTGTCTCTCAGTGTCTCTCTATCGTTACAGGCTCGATAGACAGGGAGATCCGAGCGACAAACTAGTCGCTGACAACTAGTGCTAGCTCTCCTGATAGCGGGATCTAAGACCCATAGAAATTTGTGTCAGTCAGTCGAAAAACAGCGTCGTAGGTCGTGGCCCGCCACGCCACGGCATTCTGCTAAGTGGTACCCTATTTAACTGACACTATTTGATACTCGGAACATTGTCATACATATATTTTGTTTTCTTTTTAGTGTTATATGTACTGTTTCAAATTTGGTCATTAAATTATTTCTATTATATTATATTCTATTCTTCTATTCATTCTTGAGACTACAATCTTAACACTGCAATCATAAGACGCAAATGCGTTGCCAACCCGTGTCAGTATTTAACTAATGTACTTATGTCCCACATCGAAACACAATATTAAACATCTGCCTGTAGTTTTATTTTTCAAATCGTAACAAGCAAAGAATAAACACAAAGTGTACAATCTGAACAAAGCATAAATAATACCTAATTCCGCGTCGAGTGATACCGTGTTTCGGGTCGGAGATGCGGTCGCCATAGCAACGGGGAGACTGGGCTGTGTCGAGGAGCCTTCTATAAATACATAAGTACCCCGTGCCTGCACACGCATAATGCGGGCTGTATGACGCTCAGTATAACTCTTTCTTGCTAACTTGAAACGAAAGAGAAGCCCTGAGCGTTCTGCAAAAATTTACAATTATAATTATAACACTTGCACAAATATTAATGTTAAGAGTCGGGTACGCACTTTTTGACGCCATGTTGAATTGTTTCAGTTGCATATTATTTTTGTGATGTGAAACCTATGACTCTATTATTGGTTAAGGTTCTTATTGTTGTTTTATGTATCAGTTTAAACACATTAAAATACCCGATAAAATTAACGATAAGAAAATATATTTAAAGTAACATGCTAGTGTGAACCCTTACTGTATGCTTATACATAAGTTGTATGTTTGTTTCGTTATTTTTCACTCTATCACTTTATCTATTGATGAAAACGCATTAAAATCCGGTACGTAGTTTGAAAGATCTAAGCGAGTCTTGTAGATTTAAAATTTAAGATATTGGATATTACAATGAAAAACAAACCCGCATATTTATTGACTCCCGTTGGGTACCCTTCGGGTACGAAACCCTAATAATTACATAAATACCGGAACTTTTAAAAGTACGCTTTGTTGAAAACATCAAGCAACTCAATTCCCCTAAACCAATCCATTAATATTTATGCAATCAAATAACGCGTTACAAAAACTCAAGGAAATGTAACGAGGTTATTGGCAGTCTCGAATTTTAATACAAAGTCAATGACAAACGCAGAGACTGGCGTTAATAGGAAAACTTGGCGAGGTGAAAGGATTTCCATGAGCCGACGAGGGCGGTGACAGAAAAATAATCATAATCCGAATAACTGGCAGTTTGTAATTTGTTGCGCGCGAGTGAAAATATCAAATCAAATGAGTGGATACGGCTGCGATCGGATCGAACCTTTTCATGCGGGCAAATTGCTTTTCTTTTTGGCCGGCTGACGAGGTAGCGACTATTTTTTCCCGGCGTGTTTCCTTTTCACATCGCTCTCGCTTTATGGGTCATAGTATGAGACTATTTTTAATGGACCGGAGAGGAGTTTTCATTTTTCCCCAGTGATAAATTGACTCCACGTACGCGATTCGTGATCGTCTTTTTGGTGGTTATTTTGCGTGCGCTTTTTCGAGTTTTAGTATGTTGTTTTGTGGTGTGTTTGTTTATGTATGATAACTTTATGTTTACTAAGTTAACTAAATATTTCTGAGGTAAAACAGCATTTTACCACCATTATCAATATTAATGAATATCAAAAATTGTTCTTTATCGTAGGTTTGTAAATGTATTTTGTGGACCTTTCTCATAGCTTTATTCTGGATTACTTTTGTTGGTATTTGCTAGTTTTATTTATATACATAGTTATAAAAACGAAACAAAATATTACCTAGTTGGATAGTATAAAAAAATACATTGTCTACAAAAAACCTTTACGTAAGAATTCACCACACGTAATACGAGTATGTACCTAATCAAGTCGTAGGTCCTAGGCATTCGCCACATATCTCCAATTCTTCTCTAATTGGCATGCAGCTCAGCCGCCGCTGCAATCCGTATGCGCTGGCGCTTCTTCCGCTTTATTAGTTTAGAGCCAAGTGATTGGACGTTCGAACCACTCGCCCGGGCGACGTGACCCAACTACCAACCACGCGCATAGTGGCGAGCTCACGCGACTTGTCAATCAAATCCAACCCCTATTACCATAGCAGAGAGTGTACGTGAGGTGATCATGACGCGAAAGGGGCTCTTCAAGCTTCTACAAACCTTTTGAGTATATGTAATTAAGGTAACCCTTGAAAAGAAAGTCTGTCTTCCGCATTATTTTACGTTTTTCTGTTCATAAAATGGTTAATTTTGAAGTATGTCTTCTTTACCTTAAGTTTCGTTAAAATCAATAAGCATTCACAGTCAAATATTCAATTAAATTAAATACACGGCTCGGTTTTATAAAGATCTGTTATATCAAATTTCGGTCAGGAATGTCAAAACTTGTATGAAGGTACTAAATTTTGATTGGACATATTTGCTAACGGGCCTTTATAAAACCGGGCCTAATAAACCCTTTTGATAAAATTCAGATCTTTTTAATGAGTCTTTAGTTTTGATTGTCAAACACCTGACCCACGTCGGCACACGTCGCACAAGGAACATCCCCTATCCCAATTGTCTCGCTATCTCGAGCACCGTGTCCTGCAAATTGATAAGATCAAGAGCCGGGGGAGGCCCCGCTGCTTTATGCCGCCATTAGAGCAACAGCATCCGGCTTCGAGATTTGTACGCATTTGTACTGTCTTCGGCCTAAGGCGCAAACTCCGCGTGATGGCAAATTTATGTCAGGTATTAATTTACGTTAGTTGTCGCCTCGAAGTTTGTTCGCTGTGCTCGATGGATGTAAGTTTCGAGACGATGGAACTTCCTCGGGATTAAATATTTATTCGAGTTTCCACGGTAGCGGGAGTTGAGATGTCACTTTAACTTTCTTGTTATGTCGTTCGTTGGAACACTTTCTATATTTTAAAGTGATTTTGATACAGACATTATTAAATGTCTTAAGTAAATCTTTAAATTGTTTAAGAAGACAATAATATACATAAATCTCTTTCTTGACTAGGTGACCGACTGACATACACCACATAGTTTAAAACGCTGGACTCAAGGACTTTTAATTTGGAATGAATATGCTTTAGGTACTCTAAGAAAGGATTCTCCGAAACTCAGCCCCCTGATAGAAACGGGAAAGTTGTTACTTGAAACTTGAAACTAATTCCAAGCGTAGACGACACGGGCATTCTCTAGTTAAATTATAAGATGCTAGTTTTTGTTGAAAGATTTTGTTTACATTTCTAAAAATGCAATTTCCTAATATAAAGAAGGAATAATTGGTTGCACATCCCCGCGTCTCAGGTCTCACGCAAGGGATAACCCCCGGGCAGGGGTTATTAGCTAAATAAATTTGCTCACCCAATATGCTCGGTAACTCGATTTAATGGCGATAGAATTGATTCATTCAATTACGAGGAATTTTTAGTGCCCCGCCGAGTAGGGATAACTTTGTTCTAGGGGAGGGATAGTTCTCACGAAATTTACGATTTCTTTTCGTTTGCTATTGTTAATTTCGAATAGAATATGTTGCTTTATTTTGTTTGCTGGCCAGTGTTATTTATGCTTCTAAAGTATGACCCACTTAAATAGACGTTAGAGGTATGGGTTGTGCAACAAAATTTAGCTATTTTTTTTGCATGACTTATTTTGTTACCCGACTGTGACAGAAGGAGGTTTTTCTATTCATGTCTTTACGCATACACATAACGAAAGTATTCTTCGTTTTCTGCCTTGTTGGCTTGTCTTCAAAATTAACTAATATAACATTCCAAATTACTATCGCCATCTTCCTCAACAAACTCGTATTCTAAGTTCAAAATCAAGCGCATTAGCGTTAAATTACTACCCTAGTCAAACCGTCACGGGCACTACCCAAATTTGACGCGAATTTATGTGTAAACGTCACCGTCCAGGCCCATTAGTGCTGTAATGCCCCCATTACCGGGCCCAGCATCTGTCGCTTGTTCTAGGTAATTTATGACGTCGACGCGGAGGTGCGCGGGTATGTAACTGAAAGCGTCGGGAAATGGATATGGGAAATTTGCGATTTTAGGGAATAAAGCCTTGAACAGGCTATAAGCATTTTGGTTTTGTTGATTTCTTAATGATTGTAGGTAAGGATTTTTTATCTAGCAGTACGTTCTCATTATAAGGCTAAGGGTAAAAATTGTAAAAGTTTATAATTAAAAGTCATATATTTCGGCACACACCATATTATACAAATAAGAACTGTTTTTTTTTATTTTGATCAGTCCAAAAGGCTAACCGGGAGATAAATTACACTGAAATAAAATATTGGTCGCTTCTAACAAGATTGTGATTGTTGTGCATAAGCGTCTTCATTCATGTTAGTTGAATCGCTAAAGAACTAGCTGTTGTTACTATACGCTTTGGTTAATTCAACTGATATATTAATTACTATATTCATTTTTTGTCAACTAAGAGAAAATCTCTCTTAGTTGGCCCTCACACACATTTCTATGACACGGACAAAAACATAGTGAAACATTGAACTAGGTAGCCAAATATAAATTTACCTTAATTACACTAATACGAGTAGGTACCTAACGCATGTATATTTACTGGGGCTTTGTGCTACTTGCGTTACCCGCGCTGTGCAAAAACATGTGTCTCGTCCATTTCGCGCTGCCACTTCCGAAGACTGCGTGGTGGCGAATGAATTATGGTCAACTGCGAGCGTATTGTGACGTAGTGAGCCTCGCTCAATGAAAGAAATTGGCATACGCGTGTCCCTGCAAACATCCAAGCCAAGTCTAGCAGGTACGGTGTATATTGTACAACAGTCCCGATTTCAATTTTCCGATCAAACTGGAGCAATGGATTGCATTGATTATAAAGTCATTGAAGTAAGAATTAGGTACCTTAGCACTTTTACGCCCGACATATTGCTTACAAAGTAAGCGGCGGTAGTGAAAAAGTACACTATTGTTAAATATTAACTTAAAAGATTAAGTAGCAAATACATAAGATAATCTATTTTTGTCCTGTCTCCTTAAACACATCACACCAGGTCCGCACTTAGAATATTTTATTTTTCAATTACAATTGTTAACGGCATAATCGTGTACAATCGCAGTGGGCCCGGCTAATCCAGATTTATACCAACAGGGCCGGATTAAAGTGGCGTGAATTACACATTTATAGGCCATAAAGACTGATCCGGTGGCGTGCGGTACCTGTCGTGGACAGATATAGTTATGACATGGATTTGCACTGGGCTAATACAGGGTGTGCGAATGCTTGAACGCTTCATAAGCCTTGTAAATTTAGTGCACCTGTGCCAAAACTTTAAAAAAATATAAGTATGATTATATGACTATAATATATGATTTGGATTTAAAATCTGATTTTAACTTTTTTAAATATAATTACACAGGTAAAAAAAATAAAATGTATCTTTACTATGTAAGTATTCAGACTAAAATTATTGTTTCATTTTTAAACAGTTTCTTTTACTTTTTAGCCCTTTTATGAAAACATATCCAACCTTTAAACGAATTTATAACATGTCGAACCATTATCTGCTCTAAATTTATTGCATCACCAAACACATGAATTTTACTTATGAAATTTAATGAATTAAATAGTAAATCCAAGAAGCATCCTGTATACTCCGGCGACGGTAGTTAGGACGGCGCGCGCGCGTCTTGTTGCGCGCAAGTTATGGCCGCCCACGCCCGAGTCCGTGTCTGGGCGCCTCCATGCACCTTCCTGCCAAGTGCCAGCCAACCCGTTCAATAACATACACCTTGTTTAGTCAGTAATACAGGTCATACTACAATGATGAAATCCAGGCCTTTTAAATACCTTCAAGAACTTTGCTACGGTAATAATAAAGTTGGGAATTCAATGATTACCTCCTGACCATTGAGTTCGTCCAGTGCCCGGCTGCCACATTTTCAAACAAAATAGACACATTTTCGAGTTAGTGGTATTCAATGCGTAATATACAAACATAATTTGGAGTGCACCATCTGTAATTGAAATAAGGACGGAAATCAAATACTGTTTAAGAGTATGCCAATTGCGTGTTTATGCAAAATGTTTTAAGTCTTGGAAAACATTAGTTTGTCAGGCTCAGGCATAATATAAATTCTAAAGGAATTGTTTTGATCTATGAGAGCTGAGCGAAATTTTTAGATATCATTCTATACTTTCTAATACCCTAGTACACGCAAACCGACGTATCGACGTCGAAAGGACGTATTTAAATCACCGCGATTTAATAACGGTCCCCCACTATAAATAACGTTTCGCGGCAATCTGTTGGGCAAATAAACCACACTTTAAGTGGGGCTAAAGCGCACCCGGATGTTCGAATGTCGACGCCATTTTGAGATTTTGCATGAAGGAGGAAAAACAAGGAAAACGTGTTTTCCTCGTCTGTAGGTAGCGTGTGTATTTCGTACGAGTAAAATGCCAGGGTGATGATAAAAATACAAATAAAATACGTACACGGGAACGTAACATTTTTTCTGAAGCATTTTGTTAACTTCATTTGATTCACATTTATTTACATAAATAGTTAATTTTGCATCGTTTTACCTTGGGTATTGCTTATTTGTTTATTTATAAATTGCACTTTACAAACAAAATTAAATATTTGAATGAACTATAGGTACCAACCATTGCACAAGATAAAGTAACTTATTATGCAAAAACCTTGATATTGCAATGAGCTTTATACATCACTTCCCGACGGTATAAAACGTAATAAAACTGTTATTAGCACAAAATTTTAAACAGGCCAAGAAGTTCGCATTTCCTGTCAGACGCAGCCAGCGCTAAGTGAACCTGATTACCATACCGGCGCGGGCGAAAATAAAGAAGTAAAAATGACAAGACGTTATTTGCATCTCGCTAATGGGTCGGTAATGCGGGGTAGGACAAATATAGCTTCATCCACTCTGCAATTTATTCCTTCCCTTTATTCGCGAGCAGGAAGTCAAAAACGCCGGCATTTGGACCTTTAAGTGATTCGCAAATCATTCTGCTTAATCGAATGACCTTATTTGTTTGAGAGTTTTTCCTCGTTCACGCTTTCTTTGCCGTGTTTTTTCAGAATTATGCCCAATTAAGTTTAACGATAGACAAACAATTGTCAATGGGAAAATAAACGGTACACGTACCTACTTAAAAGTAATAGCTCTTTAAAACTTTTACACTTACACGTTTAGACACGCACTGCGATTTCTTCTGAGGCAGGGCGTTTTTCGCACTGTTCCGAAATGTCGACGTTATCGCGCAGGGAGGGAGGGGTCACGAAACACCCTTATCTAAATAGCGTGACCGGCGATACCCGCTCCTCACCTGCTGACTTTATGCCCTTCCTGGGGAAGTCTGGCGCCGCATACAAACGACCGCCGCGACTGTTTTTCCCTACACAAACATCGTAAACTTTTCGCAAATAAAACCAGATAGGAGTTTCTGCCAGGAACGTTTAGAATCAAATGCACTTTTCCCCGAAATTACACAAAAAATGCAAATTAAAATAACTCTAGAATCCCAACTGTACCGTGTCGGGGCTTAATCCGGGAAGTGACAACGGCATTCTGACGAGGCGCCGGAGCTGGGGAATTATTAAAACGAACGCCAACTTTTTCACTAAGCCCGTCGCAAAGCCGTTTCAATTGCGCTGCGCTGAAGATAATTCCGACTGACGTCATCTTTTTTCAAATTCTCGACTCTCCGCGCTCTCTGTACAGCAATTACAACATTTCCACTAGGAAAACAGAAACACGTGGGAGAAAGCGCGTCGAATCGTAGCGTTCGTAATTTAAATTTAGATGGAAATTTAATGATGCGTTCACAAAGGGCGCTCGTAAAGTCGGTTGCGAGATATTTTTTATGAGGATCTCGCGAACTATTGCGCGCTTAACGACTCCGAAGCGAGATCGCCCTCCGCTTTAATGAGCGCCCGATAAACGTGTTAACTGCCGCGACCTTATTTTTACGCCGATGTAATATTGCTGAAAAACGGATTCATTACCCTGATTGTCGCAGCCCTACGTAATTTTACGTGGCATTAAAATAAGATGGTGAACTTAAGGAGTGCCATTTGTAGATGTTTGAGTATTCATACAAGGTTGCTACGTCGGACAGAGTTGATCTAGGCGGGCAGGTGGGTACATAAGACGGAGGCAGGGTAGAGGCTAAGGCAGACTGGGCCATGTTTAATATATGAGGGCAGGCGACGCAGCGCGGGTAAACACGGCCCAACCTTCGCTCACGTTGGCCACTGTTTGCCCACCCGTTCTAGTCTCAAGCGAAAATATGTTTGCTTTGCATACCTAACCGCGGCGTGCTTACAGCCAGAATGCTCCTGTTTTCTTGACATGTTTTCTCAGAGCTTCTCACAGCAAATATCTCGCAAGGGAATTTTAAAACTAATATTAGGTTACCAATATAGCTGATATTTTAGAAAAAGTAAATTATGTGACATTACATATAAAAAACCTCGCTAAAAGCTCTTGACGTGTTACTTTTCTATTAGCAGTATAAAAGTAATAAATAGACTTATTGACCCACTACGACAATATTAGTAGGATTTACTTCAGAGTATCAAAGCAATAACTCGCAGACATGCCATTGCATCGTATCTCAAGTCGTTAAAATGCGCCGATCGATATTAGAAATCATAACCGTTGTTTGGTGAAGTGCTGAGCTCCCGGCATAATCCTCTCGGCCGCGTACAACTCCACTTAACAAACGTATAAATAATATCAAGGCGAGGGAACATATTCGAGGGTACGCTTTAGAGGGTAGTTTGACGGCGTAACGAATCGAAAAACCAAATCATCGAGTGGCACCCCTACTGCACCACTACATGATAGTTCGTAAACCGGTGCCGTGGAGTCGCTTTTCTGTGATTATAATAGCTAAGTATTTAATCTATGCGTATAAGTGCGTTTTTACTCAATCTCTTTTATCAAGAACAATGTCCGAGTGATTGTTCATATAGGTATCCTGCCCGTGAAATAGTTTTAAGCTTCACTTTTAACATTTTAAAAATATCAACTGATTTTAATTTCTATAAAATATACAATGCACCGTAATAAAATGTGGAACTGCGTTTATCGGATAGTTCTTAGTTCTATATAAAGATTACAGTTATATTTCTTAAAACATCAAAAACCATAGTTGGTACGTAATGTAAGTAAACTAATAATAATTGCATTTTTAGTCCTTGCTTACAAAACTACTCCATGGATTTCCGTATGAATGCTAAATCTTTAGGGCTGCCCCTCAGCGGTCTGTGGAGAGTACTCGGCGTTTTTTATATATTTTAATTTTAATTTCATATCGGGCGCTAATGGCGGCGCAGCCCTGCGTGCCGAATTGGCAAATGTATGCACGACGCAATAAAGTTTAATGTACCGAGTGAACTAATATTGTTTTATTCAATATTTAACTTTCAAATATTATGAAGCGATTTTTTCGATTCATAAATTTTTATTGAAATGTTTGATTAGCTGACGATAAATGATGATCGCGCTATTGAGAGAGATTGCCTGAACTCGCATCGGTAAACTGTACATAGGTACACCAATTAGGTTTACTATTTGCCAATCGAGCAATACAATAATTGTATTTTACGGGGATAAATAAAGGACACCACCGTGTTGTGGCTACAAACTGCAACGTTATGGACAGAACGCTTGCAGTTTAAAATAGGTTACCTTACTAGTCCTAATTTTCTGCTAGATAGGTATTTAGAGTAGGTATACATTGTAAATTGCATCGTGATTACATGATGGAGTGTGCCACCGAATTATAAAACTACGCAATATTTTGATGAAATTTTGCTATTTGTCTAGATACATCTACGTGTATATTTAAGGTTTAGATTATGACGTTTGGAAAATGCCACTGGATGAGTACAGCTGTAGCTTCATTGTCACACATGCATCTAAAGTAAACAGCGCCAGTGTACTCGATACAGTATCAAATGGCCGCAAGCCCCGCGCCGGGCAAACAGTCGCAAAGTCAAATCAGCGCCGTAATCCGTTTAGGTGCGCGAACCCACTTGATTAAGTTTAATTTATTTTAAAAATCAGCGCGGCGCGCGCCGCCTCCGGCGTGGGGTCGCCGGAATACATTATTCAGTGTTTTAGAATAATTTTCAAATTCGATTACATAGGGCCGACCCTCGGTAAGTGGGTGGGCCGGGCGCGGGTGTATTTAGCCAACACGGGGGTCTCACCGCGCGCGGGTCTGATTTGAATACGCCGCACGCGGCCCGCGCCGCGGGACCGCGCCGATCATATTTCAAACGTCACCGGCGATGTCTCACTCAGATACTATCGGCGATAAACGGCGAGATACCGGCAAGGGTGGAATAGTTCGCGAGCTCTGGGAGCTATTTTTTACCGCGCTATTATCGCCTGCAGTTGACACCTAAATATTACTTTTCGCGCGCTTATGTTGTTCGGTGTAGAGGCATTTTGCGGTGAGAGCTCTTGAGCTTTATTGGTGTGGTTTGGTATTTCTGGATTCCATTAAGATCACGTCGTTTTCTTTCGCGCGTAGTGTTAAGTACACGTTTTCAGGAGTGTTGGCGTGGTTCTCACGTGGAGGGTGCGTGATCGGCGCCTGCGCGGGCGACGCACGCGACGCTGCGCACGCGCCGGGCACGCGCCGCCACCGGCACTCCATTACCGCGGGACCGCTGCGCCGCCTCCCATGCCAAATGTGACAAAACACTGTCAAAGACTAGTTTTCTATTTTACAGAGTAGAAATTAGGAGCAGAAAAGTAGGATAAAAAGTCGGCTGTAAAGTGTGGGCATTTTCTTTTTTCTCGATCTTATGCGAAAAGCTAAATAACTTTTATTAATACTAAGTTCTTGGTTTTTATTCATTTAAAACTGATAGCAACAACTCAAATCGTTATAAGTTCTTGGTTATTTTTTATTAAAAACGGATAGCAGATATTAAAATCAGCTGGCCTATTGCCTAATGCACTCACAATCACAATCGACAAAATGGAACAGTTGTTTTCATGTAGACTCGCTTTCGGACTGTCAAAATGAAAATGATTGTGATTGCGAGTGCGTTAGGCAATAAGCTCTCTGGTCAATTTCTATGGCCACTGAACCGCCTGTACCATCTATCTCATTATTCTTTGGCCCGTGCAGCTTTGACTCGATTGCAGCAGTAGCAAATCGCCGCGTAATCCAACTCTTATCGGCCAATCAAGATGACGGAATTAATTTTGGTCGCATGCCATCGTAATTGAAAGAGAAGACTTGTGTGACAGATGTAAGCGTCGGCCATGATTGCTTTGCAGGCTTAAGATTTTGGATAAAGTGCTTTAAAGAGGGTAAAAAGCTGGATGGCTTTTTTAGATGGAATACTGTTTAGAATATAAAGATGTTAATTAGAAGATATCCTAAGCAAATGTTTTATCGGAGGGTCATTGATTTATTTTAATATTGGTGACTACGTATGTTATTTAAAAGTTATGTAAATACTTTTCATAAAGATGTACCCCCTTGTTCATAAACGCCCTATAACATTATTTTAGTTAAAGTAAGTATATATGCGTTGTCACTTTTTGTTGGATGGAAATGTCACAATGACAGAAGAATAAAGCGTATTTGAAGCACACTTTAGCTATTGTACGTTTATGAGTAAAGGGGGAAATCTACTACACCGATGTCGTCTTAAATTATAACAAGGTACTAGGTAGGTAATTTAGTTTTTTGTAAAATAATAAAATTCGGTGAAAATGGTCGACATTCTCTATATCAGACGGGTTGTGTAGTCATTTACGAGGAATCTGATAGTGAAAGACTACGGAAGCTGCTATCCGAAATGGAAATTGGTGATCAAAAATCAAGTCAACTACTGCGCCGAATGCGGGACCTCGCCCGTGACAAATTTCCAGAAGACACAATTAAACTTATGTGGGTAAAACTTCTACCACCGCACATAAGATCAGTCCTCGCTGTCAGCGAAACATTCAAAGGAAAAACCACACTCGATGAATTAGCTACACTCGCCGACAAAATGATGGAGGAGTCCCACCAGATCGCCGCAGTCTCCGAACCCATGCAAGTCATCCAGCAACAGCCATCGTACCAGCAACGGCAACCAAATGCCGACACACAGTATCTGATAAGTGAGATAAGAAAACTCTCACTAGAGGTCGCGGAATTGAGGTCAAGGCCTCAAACGGGCCACATCAGCCGTAGCTTTCAGCGCAGACGCTTTCAAGATCGCGAACGCAGTGCATCGCGAGGAAGAAGTCGCACCAACTCACCGATGCCATACTGTTACTATCACTTCAAATTTGGCATGGACGCAAGAAAATGCTCACCTCCGTGCAGTTTCAAACCAATAAAACCATCGGAAAACTAGAAAGAACGCTGGCTGCGGCGGATACCAGCGTATCAGAAAAGTCACACCGCCTTTTCGTCACAGATAAGCGAACAGGATTGTCATTTTTGGTAGACACAGGGGCAAACATTTCTGTCCTACCAAGGAGAAAAGGTGAATCGACGCAGCCGCTGCCATTCCAACTTTATGCAGCTAACAACACGATTATACCAACGTACGGTGAAAAAACACTAGAGCTCGACCTTGACCTTCGCCGCCCATTTAAATGGCACTTTATCATAGCCGCTGTAACAAGACCAATCATAGGAGCAGATTTCCTCAAATATCACCACCTTATAATCGACATCAAAAATCGAAGACTGATCGACGGAAAAACTAACCTAACAACAGTCGCCCAGCTCTGCACTACAAATACTCCTACTGTGCGCAGTATTGATGTAAATAAGGCGTACCACAACATATTAGCCGATTTCCCCGGCATAACAAGACTCACATCGATGAAGCTTAGCCCCAAACACACCGTTGAGCACCACATCGAAACCACCGGCCAGCCGATTCACTGTCGCGCCCGTCCGATCGCACCTCATCGCTACGAGAAAGTAAAAAAAGAGTTCGAATGTATGATGCAACAAGGACTCTGCCGACCGAGTAAAAGTCCATGGTCATCGCCGCTGCATGTAGTCCCCAAGAAAAATGGAGATCTCCGCGTATGTGGAGATTATAGAAGACTCAACGCCATTACTATACCGGACCGATACCCCATACCCCGAATTCGCGATTTCACATACCAACTCGCGGGAAAACAAATATTTACCACAATCGACCTCAATCGAGCGTATCAACAATTGGAAGTTACCCAGCAAGACATAGAAAAAACAGCAATTATCACCCCCTTTGGCCTTTATGAATTTCCTCGCATGTGCCCAGGCCTACGCAATGCGGGGCAAACATTCCAAAGGTTCATCCATGAAGTTCTACGAGGCCTAGACTACGTTTTCCCTTTTATTGATGATTTGTTATTGGCATCTGCGAATGAAGAAGAGCATCGGATACATCTGCGCACTGTACTACAACGTTTAGAGGAGTATGGAATAACCATCAACCCGTCAAAGTGCGTTTTTGGTCAGCCACAAGTAACATTTCTCGGCTACCATGTATCTAAAGACGGGATTCAGCCACCAGAAGACAAGGTGCGAGCAATAGTCAACTACGCAAAGCCACAAAACATCGAAGAACTAAGGCGTTTCCTAGGAATGCTGAACTTCTATCGTGAAAACATCAAGGATGCAGCAAAATTACAAGCTCCATTAAACCAATACTTGCACAATGCAAAAAAGAAGGATAAAACGATGATTAGGTGGACCGACGAATCAACGAAAGCATTTCAGGCTTGCAAAGTGAGCATCCAGAACGCCGCTTTACTTGCCCATCCATCAAACCGAGCACCACTAGCAATTTTCAGTGACGCGTCTGACAGCTCTGCAGGCGCAGTCATCCAACAGTATAACAGCAATAAGTGGGAACCCCTTGCCTACTTCTCAAAGAAATTTACTGAAGCACAAAGAAAGTACAGTACCTATGATCGCGAACTTGCAGCTATCTACATGGCAACGAAGCATTTCCGCAAACTCTTCGAGGGAAAACCGCTTACTATTTACACGGATCACAAACCATTGACCTACGCATTTACAAAGAAAAATACCGACGACGAATCGCCTCGAAGAACCCGACAACTTTTATACATTAGCGAATTTACAACGGATATACGTTATGTAAGCGGCAGAGAGAATGCAGTAGCTGACGCACTCTCACGGATCGAATCAATCAACTGCCCTACTCCAATTGACTACAGCAAGTTAGCCCAAGCCCAATTACAACAACAAAGCAACCTCACACTCGAAAAAATCACAATACCAGGGCAAAACATCGACGTCTACTGTGAAACTTCAACTTCCAAGCAACGACCGTACCTACCAGAAGAGTTTCGCCGAATAGCATTTGAATCAATCCACAATATAAGTCACCCTGGAACACGAACTACTCGCAAGATGACCTCGGAAAAATACTTTTGGCCCTCTATGAATGTAGACACTGGAAATTGGGCAAAATCATGCATACCATGCCAACGAGCTAAGATACAGCGGCATACAGTTAGCCCACTATCCTCGTTCCAAGCAACCGAGCGTTTTGCCCACATACATATAGACATCATCGGCCCACTACCAACTACGCCCGATGGCCATCGCTACTGCGTCACGATAATTGACCGTGCCACCAGGTGGCCGGAAGCGTGCCCACTTCACGAAATAACAGCTGAAAAAGTCGCAAGAGCAGTCTACGAAAACTGGATCGCGCGTTTTGGGTGTCCAGATACAATGACCACAGACCAAGGCCGCCAGTTCGAAAGCCGAGTATTTTCATCATTATCACATCTACTTGGCGTTAAAAAAACACGCTCATCACCTTATCATCCCCAATCAAACGGCATGATAGAAAGATGGCACCGCACGCTAAAGACAGCACTGAAAACAAAACTCCAAATAAATCATACCTGGTTAAACGAGTTACCTACCGTGCTACTAGGAGTGCGCGCTGCCATTCGCAGCGACACGGGCGTCAGCGCAGCCCAGCTCACATACGGCTGCAACATAAAACTGCCCGGCGAATTCCTAACATCAACAACAGATGACGTCACCATGGACACTGCCTACGTCGACCACTTACGCGATACGATACGAAAACTAAGACCAACGACGGATAAACCACATAGCAGCCATCGACCTACTTTCGTACACCGTGACTTGCTTACCTGCGGCCAAGTATTCGTTCGCACCGACGCGGTAAAAAAACCACTGCAAACGCCATACGAGGGACCGTATCGCGTGTTGAAACGAACAAGCAAGGTTTATACAATACAACTACCGGAAAGACAAGCAAACATCTCAATCGATCGTCTTAAACCCGCCTATGTACTCAACGAAGAACCTGAAACGACTACAAAAGAAAATAACAGGAAGCAACAGAGGACACCTGAAAACAAGAACCAAACAATAACACTCGCAAGTACCAACCTACCAAAGAAAACCCGAAGTGGCCGAATCGTTAAACCTTCAGTACGCTTCGCTTGAAAGGGAGCACTGTAGCCGGCGTCTACACAACTGTGAAATTAAGATTGATTGATTGACGTTGTCCAAAGGAAACCAGAAGACTGTCCTGAGAAGGACATGATTGACGTGACGAGGAAACGAAGGATGATTGCCCTCAAAAGAGCAGTTGGTTTGCGTACACGCTCGGTGCAGCAGCGGCGGCGATGTTTACTGGTCGGAGTCCGGCGGCGAAAGGAACGCGCGCGGCCGGAGCCTGTTTATATAACGTTGTGCATGCGCAGGCCGAGCGCTTGTGCATGGGTAGTCAGGAATATCAACGTTTCTATCTACCCACGTGCGTATTAACATTTAGGAGATAATATTTATCATGGAATTATACCTGGCTGCTTTAGTAACTAAGTGTGCTACGACTGTTGGAAATGAAAATGAACCCTTGATATAATTAAATGTTCCATTCTGATCATCAAGCGTATTATTACCGACAAACCAAATATCCCAAATATGCATATCTATTCCACTAAATTGTTAGTACTATGGACAGGCCCTCTATTTTAGGCAGTAAAACAATACTCCTATAACGCGATATTGTAACATCAACGTAACCATAGCTCTTTTAAATTTGTTAGTAATGGCACCGGAGTTGCCGAGCTACGTGTCAAAAGCAATATTGTTTTACTGTGCATTCTTGCATAAGACCAGCCAAAAAGTTGAAACAACATGCCGACTGTGCATGAGCGCATATTGACATCCCCTGCGGATGTGCGAGCGAGCAAGTCTATATAATGGAGCATCGAGTTATACGCCGCTTAGACATGTAAAAAAGGATACCCATATTGAATTTATGTTGTTAAAATATGTCAAAGGATACATTGTAAAAAAATATATTTGGAAGTAGGATTAAATAAATAATAACGGGAGATGATATCACAAAAATTTATCAAGTCCCTAACTAAGTTCTACTCAAGGACTTGTACTATGGGTACTAGACAAAGATAAACTTACTTATATGGAAAAATACACAGAAAACATCCAAGACCCAGGACCGCTAGCTTAGTAGGTAGGGTCAATACCAACTAGGCTACCGTGTCGTGAAGGTATTTATTATGCAAAGAGGTGTAATAGTAAACAAAGCCTACCGGTTTTTGGCCTCTCTACCTATCTATTGGACTCTACATTCCTATGAATCTCTACTGGACATTCGTAACTGTTGCCCAGGTCGCTCTACGGTCCTTCCAATCACAACAAGTACAACAACCCGTTCCACATGCATGATCAGTTGGTATCATTTTTATCGTAGCAGTAGCAACTCTGCAACATTCGTAGCGCAACTCCCGCAATCGTAGCTTTTTGGCCGTCAATATTCGTAGCTCAAATTAATATTTACGATAATCTGTAATCATTTTCCAAACAAACATCTTTTCTTCAAGACTCACTAAAGTATAAGTACATAAAAAATGTTTTTTTAATTTATTAAACTTAATGAAAATGCAATAAATTATGCAGCGTCGTAATATTATTCCCCGATAATACAAAAAAGTAAAGAAAGACAAATCAAAACTGCAAAGAAATTCAATAACCGTCCACGTTTCTATGGGTTGTCGCCCCAATATGGAAAATCGTTTGTTTACACTTTTGAAGAACAACGGGGTTCTTATATCAATTGCAGGGGGTTCATTTTGGGTTGTGAATTATTTTGGCATCGGTAAATTCGCCTTCGAATTGTGGGGGGCGGGATTGGGTGCGGTGCTGCGGCACCGCGGGTTCTCGATTACTGCTCGTCTCACTCGGTTCTCACTCGAACGTCGCGGGGCGCCGGCATTACACCGAGCACTACTCTCGCACTCACTGGCTCTATTCGATGCGATGTTGATCGAGTGCACTTAAGGACTAGGTTTTGATTTAATTTGGAGATTGGTTGTTATTTTGTGGGTCGATATTGTCATACGAGTATACGGGTTGGTTAAGCTGGATGTTTCAAGGAAAAATTATCATCTGAATTAGTTATGTTTTGTAATAAGTTTTTAGTATGATCTCAAGAAAAAGATGTTTCTTTCTGTAACGTGTCAGTAATTACGTCCCAGTAAAATATTTAATTTTGCATGTCTATTTCCTAGGTGAACCAAATAGCTGTTACCGATTTTTGTCTATGTAAAGTGAAATTTAGGGTGGATTAAAAAAATAGTACCTACTGAACACTTTTATTAAAAGGAGTAAGCAAATAGGAATTATAATACAAGGTACTAGCTTCAAATTTTTTGTATTTGTACTAAAAGTTTTATTTTAATATGTAATTTTTTAAGCATAGCATAGGTATTAGTCAGGGTAAAAAAAGGTTCGTCACAATTCGACTCTATTTCATCGCCGTTAAGGTCCAAAAGTGACGAACGATTTTTTACCCTGACTGTACATTAATTATGGATGATCTCACTATTTCGGAATATTTATGGCTAACAAATAAATAAAATAATTATATGCGATTACAAGAATACAGTGATATAGGTAAAGGCATAATTTAGCAAACGTGTTGGAACGATCGTGGTCGCGGACTAGAGAAAGCTGGTGCTTATTTTCATTGGAAAAACTATAGTTTGTGTTAAAGCGTTTAAGTCCCATTTCCGATTTAAAACAGAATAAAGTAAACAAAACAAATGACGGTAAAACCTCCACTTTACTGGCAAGAAACACATCTTCAACTACATCCGTAATTCGAGGACTAGTACGTCTCCCTCACTATTATAATATAAGAAAGGGATGCGCTAAGGGATGATAGGCTATCGAGTATTTCACTCGTAGTGCGAGCGATCCCGAGGGGCCGCAGAGTTGATTCTGTCTCCTGCCATATGTTGCGCAGAATTCATTATTTTATTATGTTTTTATTTAGTAAATATCGGAGTGTTTAAGCCGACATTATGATGCGGTTTGGGGGGTTGACGCTCTATTGTTTCTGCTCCCCTGACGTCACTGGTTCGATGCCAGTTTATTAAATCAGAGGAACTGGCAGTGACGTACCTGCTGGGGTGGATTGTGATTTGTGAGGAATCAGGAAGCATTGTGTGGTAATGAGCAAATGTTATTTTGTATTTTCATGCAATACTTAACGATCTTCATAGAGAACTTCTTGTTCGGATATTTTTGTCCAATGTAATGCATTTTTTTAATTTAAAATTCAATTTTAGCGGAAACAATTCGGCTACGATAGTCATATTATTATATGCGCACTGATAAGAGTTTGTTGTAAAATAGGTCAAGTAATTTCGCTTTGGTGGTTATCGATAAGTGACATTTGTAGGCAATTGTATGAAAAAATGCAAACAAGTGTTTCTAAGTATGACTACCTATGTTTAAATAATAAGAACGTTGGCTATCACCATGTTTCTCAAACTTCCATTGCCATAAATGTGTCATTGGTACTCTGTAGATTACTGTCTAATACGCCAATTTGGAACATAAACGGGCATATATCTAATACATTAAATAGTATTTGTCTCCCTGGGCATTAATTCCCTTGCAAGGGCCACGATATGATTGCAGCTCGAAGCGGCGCCCGCGGCTTGCCTCATCGGAAATATTCGGGAACGCTTTACACTCACGAGCACAAAAACCGGGTCACTTTGCACTGAAATTCATTGCGAAATGACCCGTTATTTTTCTCGCAAGTGTACAAATGAAATGCCTCGTTATTAACTGACATTATTATCGCTTGAATATTTCGTGTCTCAAATAGTGACTAAGTTGTTGGTTTCTTTAGTACCACATAATTCCAAATTTAATATTTAGATAGAAGACTTTATTTTTCGATATCGCTCATAAATCAAACCTAGCCTAGGTATAGAATATGCATTGAATCTAAATTAATAGCTCCAGCGTCACGTAAAATGATTGAAATTCCCCTTTACTAAGCATATAGTCTTTGTCTTTTGGTATTTGGTATGGCAAATGTTCATTATTTCTTGTGTTATACCTACCTATGTATATTGTGTACATAGAGACAGTATTACGAGTTGCTGTCAATTTAAATGAATACTTATTAAAAAAAACAAATTTAAATTCTGCCTAACTAAATTGTTTGGGAATTTTCTAGCTTTTATAAGTAAATTCACATACATTAGAAAAAAAAACGTAGGTAAGTATAGCTAAAGCATTAACACCCGTCTCACAGTAGGAGCATTCAAATTAATTAATTCGAAAACATAATAAAGTCCCATTAGCAGTATTTTTAATATAGCGGGGAAACCAGGCTGTCATAAGCAAGAGATGAATGAATATATTCGTAGTGATTGACACAGCGAGCCAGCGGGGTACCAACAGTACCAAGGGGTTGAAAAACTACCGCTGGCCGCCTTGTTTTCACCGCGACGCGGCGTGGGCATTTACACGGGACGACCAACCGTGTTTTTAAGGAACCCACTTTTAAGCGCAACGGATAAATTATTAACCAGCGAGTTAAGGTTGTCTGTCAGAGCGTATAAACATAATTTTAGAACGTGAGTTCTCTATTTGGTATTGGTAGCTTAACTCGCGTGTCGCTCGATTGATTTACCGATCGACAATAAGTAGTTAATGAGAGATTCACACCCCTGAATGAAGCTTAATGAAAATATAAATCTACCAGTAAGATAGAAAGTCCCGTTTTGATTGGAAATTAATTGTTTTGTGTTGAGAAGTATTTGAAATTGATCAAAGCTTATAGCTTTAGTAGACAGGGTATAGGAGTTGTCAAATAAAATTAGTGCAGTTCATGTAAATTCATCAAAATATTCTTGATTGCTCGGAGTTAGACAACAACATGGCCTGGTTCAATTATCATGCGAACGTCGCTTTAAAATTTGTTGATTTTACCTATGATCGCACAAGAGGTATCATCCATTTCCTTCTTTGTCAAGCTTCGACGACACGACTGCCCGTGACGACTACGACACGTCCCAGTCGTGTAATCTAAAGGTATGCAACTAGGGTAGCAAATAGCGACCGGGAGGGTCCGTAGATGGAAGCGCAAGATAATGGAACATGTCGCGACGGGTCTGAGCGAAGCCTTATTTGAATATCGTCCCGATTGGGGTCCAAATTAAATCGCGGCCTACTGTGCAGGTATGTATACGTGAATTAGTTGGGGGGAAATGGTATGTTGGGGATATAATTAATGGGAATGGTAATGAAACAATAAAAGTGTAATACAAACTTTGGTTGTGCGGCTGTGTTTAGAGTGTTTTTTTTTCGAGAACGGTGTCATATTAAAATGTAATTTAAATCCAGTCACTTTGCGGCTATTAATGTGAATGTGTACGTTATGGTCCATAGTAGTACTAGGTGGTACTAGGTACAAACAAACATTTACATTCATAACATTATAATAAAATAATGTAATATTAATAGTACTCAAGTCAAGATTTTGTACATTTTAATATGGCACCATAAGTTATGATTTGAATTCTTGGTCACATTTAATTTCTCCCACATATTTAATTGAAAATATCATCCCTTTTACACGAAGCACAGCCCCTATTTACAACAAATGAATTATAAAATCTGGTTTTAGCCATACAAATAAAGCTATACTGCGTGAAAAATGAGCGGGCCGCGGAGATAGCGCGGTGTGCGCGCGGCCTAATGAACCAGAACGCCGATAGCGTGACCCGTGTGCGCGCGGCCTTATGCACCGCGAATTAGTTCCGACGGGGAAAAATGGTGATGAATTTAAAATAGAAAGGGTCCGAATAGTGTAAATAGCTCTTGGTTTGAAGTTGAGGTTTCGGTTAGGGACGTGGGTGAGGTCGAGGACTTGTTTCGTTTATTTTTGTTTTATTCGTTTTAGAAAATGAGAAGCAAAATTGTTTGATTACTTAGTTATTTGTTAATTACTGTGTGCTAAAACTTGAAATCCATGTTACTAAACAGAAGAAAGTGTTAGGATTTCTTAATAAACTAAATTACTTATGTAGTTTCTATACAATGCCAAACATAATTTTTGATTGCGCTATACTTACTTGTAAATGACGTAACAAAAGTATTCTAGTAAAAAAAAAAACAATAAACAATGGTACGTGGTGGTATTCACTTGGACTTTTGTCAAACATTGATCTTACATTCTTACATTTACCATACTGAATTAAGGAGATACAACGAATACCTATATTAGACAAGCGAATTACTACCATAACACAAACGTAATGACTCAAATTACAACTCTATCGAATATACAACGATCAAAACAAATCAAAACAGAATCCCAAAACCAGACCAATAGATTAAATTGGAATACTTCCTATTTGAGTCTTTCAGACTGAACATTCCATTAGTACCTACTCTCTTGCTCGTGATAAACGAATCGCCGGTGAGAGAGACAAGACTAACAAATCGAGGTTTGTTTAGGAAAACTGATAGTAATTGGGTAACTAGTTGGGGATGTAACAAGCTAGCAACTGTTATGGGTAACACTCAGGAGCAATGAATACGGGTCACATTCTATGGTAATTCTATACAAAGTGACCCGTTTCCATTGCTCTTGACTATAACACAATAGTCGTCATAATGAGAGAAGCCCTACATTAACCGAAGGGTTACAAATATGCCGTTATAATCTAAACTATTAGTAATTTTAGTGTCATGCTAGGGGTCGGAATAGGTAGTGTTTATTAACCTAAACTTGACGCATATTCATTCATGCGTGAGTGAGATGGGAATACGTTATTGAATGAAGATGCATCAAGTTTAGGTTAATAAGCACTATCTATTCCGACCCTCCTCATCATGACTAATATCCGCTAGTTCACAGAATAGGGCTGAGAAAACTTACTGTTTTTTACGTGTTTCCGTATATTTTGATAGCTGTTATTTACTTGACAGTAATGAATAGCTGAAATGAATTTTTAAATCGCTTTAAGAAAGTTTTAACGGCTGGAATAGAATTGAACTCTCACTGTTTTAATGTGGCGGTATTTTTTTTAATCCAATGATTTGGGACTGTCCGCCATAGTAAAAGTTTCAGAAATTAAATAACCTATATGGTGACATTCCATCCTTAGTGTAAGATCTGTTATTGTGTGTATTTTTCTATATAAAAGTTTCCGCATTGGGGTGTGCAATGGTGCATTGGCGCGGCCATCGGGCCCGCTGATGTGTTGAGTGACGGTCCATCTCGGCTCGGTGAACATTAGCCTTTAGGCTTCAATTATGTCTATTTCATTTATTTTTGCGACAATTTACTCTTGCTATACTAGTTGGCTACCAGGCTAAAAATAGAGGGTTCATGTATATCTTAATCTAAATCATTTATTCAGTGTTTGGCAACATCAGGGCACATTGATAAGAACTTCTTAGAATATGCTACTTTCTTGCAGCGTTAATATAATAAATAAATAAATGGTTACTAGACAACGATAAACATACGTTATATAGAGAAATACATAGAAAACATCCAAGACTCAGGAATAGATACTCGCTCGTGACAAAAATGTCTGCCCCTACGGGAATTTGAATCCGGGACTGCTAGCTTCTTAGGCTTCATTACCAACTATTCCAGCGTGTCGTCAAGTAATATAGTGTTAAATTACCTTTCTACTATTTAACACTAATGCTCTAAATTACCACATACATACATACATACATAACCTCACGCCTTTATTCCCAGAGTGGGGTAGGCAGAGCTACAAAATTACTAACAACTCTAAAAACTTGTTAATAATTCTGTAACCACATTTTGCACAATTAGGCTAAGATGTTTACCAGTGTATTAGTGACAGGTTGCAGGCCCATCGCCTAACAGTACTACACAGCCTTTATTCCCTAAGTCGTCTCTTACGACATCCACGGGAGGACATGGAGTGGCACTGTTCTTACCCGGCAACCACGCGGGGAAATTACCACACTATACTTATATATAAAACTAATTGTATAAATCGTTTTACAATTCACGAGTGACAACCTACTCCAAAATGTACAAATACTCTTTCCCGATCTCGTCACCTCTCCCATCGACTAGATTAATTCTCCATCGTAATTGTTTCTGCCACTGGGGAGCTAATCCTGATTGGATGCGTATTGCGAGTCGGTGGCGCGGGCGCACGTGCCGTTTATCTACGGACAGCGAGATCGACACGAGTCGATGGGGCTGATCGTCGCTATTAATAAAGGTTATACTTTCAATTAGAGATCACATTATTACTACAAAAGGAAAGGAATATCATCCAACTTTATGCACCTACACGCCTCTATATTAAGCGAGTTTTCGAATCTGACGAAACAATTTGAATTTGAATAGCGGAGACAATATTTGATGTCATATCACATATTATGTCATCGTCATATAAGTAACAAGTCTACTATATGAATATGACATTGGCGTACTGTGACTGACCCAGAAGCTTTCAGTTATAAGTTTCTTGTGATCGCCGTACTTACTAAATTGTTAAGTGTAGCCTTTGTGTCAAGCCTCATTAATACATGTACGATTCATAACTACCTATAATGTATTCTCATTTCTATATTTCTAGATGTCACTGACAAAGTTGTTTTTTTGCTATACCTTTAGGTATTCTTTCTTGTTAGGTGTTCACCTATTTTGTAGGTGCGTATGTCATTGATTAATTGCAGACTAAAATGCTACAACATATATTTAAAATTGCATCATCTCAGTCAGGACCTGCATACACATCGAGGACGTTAGCGATCTGCAGATTAAAATCAACTAAGAACCTATTGCTATCCACAAAATCATTCCACGTAGCGTTAAACGTAGCACCCTATTTAATACACCCTCAATATGTTATTCTCTTTTTGAGTAAAAATCTAGAACGAATTAAAAATTGTCCAAGTAAAAGGGAATTAAAGTTGTCTGCCATCCCGGTTTAATGCCGACTGGAGAGCGGCGATAACGCCACAATGGCGTTCGCATCCACTACCCGCTGCTAGCTAATTACCACCTACTCTTCATGGCTGTAGAGTCCATAATTAAAAAGAGAGGTAGACCTATTCTTAGAACATGGTATAGTCGTGATTTTGAAATTATTGGTCTCCCGCAAAGACAGTTTTTTTCAGCTGACAAATATACTTACAAGGTGTTGAATAGAAAAGTCATCTTCGGTGTTGGTCGTCTTCAAAATACTTTCACCTCACATCATATCCATTATCCCTCATCACCCTGGCTAATAACACGGCTTCGTCTTCAAGAAATTAATTTATTGGAATTACTTCAGGAGCAGAGACAGTCAACTTTCCAAGAACTAGTTCAAGATTCTACATAAATAGCTCCGTTACTAAACTACATTTGAGGTGAAATTAATTCTTTAAAATAATAATTGCGAACCTTCAATCCCAAACAAAGTATGGAAATAAATAATATCAAACTAAGTAACTGGCCCTTTCTTCTACTGGGTAAAAGGGCGTTTTCATTAAAACGTGTACCCTAATTAAGAACTAAAATTACGGCCGCAATGTATGCCTAATTTTCGTCACGAAACTGACTAAGTTAAAGTTCCTTAATTTTAGTCCTTAATTGGGGTTCCTTAATTTTAGTCCTTAATGCTCGCCCAAAACCATATTGCATTTGACGTGTAATCGTATTGTTTTTACCATGGCCGCCATTATTGTCGCTTAAATAAGAGCGATCGTCACGTTGATTGTCAACGTTACGATAACATATCCAAAGCAATATGTTTTTACCCATAGAGTAGTGGTCATCAAAACCCTTATTGGTCCATAATTAGAAACCCTCAATGTCTTTACAGGCACAGCTAACCTTTTAATCTGAAACTTTTTACAGAGCTCATTGTAAACTGGCTAACAAGAATCGGCAGGTATTTACTTAAGTTTGTAATTGAACTCGGGCTATCGCAGAGAATGGGTAACGGTTCATGCCCTGAGCCTTTATTAAACAATTGTTGACCTTTGTTGTACCTTTAACTCTCCCATTTTGTTGGTTTCGATATTGTTTCCAAGTTTCGGCTAACTTATTGTCGGCTTCTGAAATGTGAACTCAAACTTAAACTCTTAGTCATTGTCTCGGAACGCGTAGGTATGACTTTATCATTGGATTTGTTGGAGCTCATTCGTTATGCAAAACGGGTAAACGTACTCTAAATCACCTAAAGGGATTTAAAGAGGTATATTGGGTTTCGTCACGATGTTTCTGGGAATTGAGAAAGACTAGATGACTTTCAGTGGGCCTATTATGATCGCGTTTACTGCCGTGGATTAATCCATCTCGTTTGAATAATTATTTAAGTGTGAGAGTGACGTGTAATTTATATTTGTGACCAAAATACGCTTGAACCTACACATTATAAGATATACGCCTACCTACCTACCTACCCTCTACCCTCTCTCTCTCTGCCCTGGGAAACAGGCGTGATGTATGTATGTATGTATGTATGTATGTATGTACGCCTAGTGGTCCTATAATTCTTTTTCATAGACAGGATGCATTCGGCCAACGTTATCGCTTTCGAAAATGAGTAGGACTGACGTAAACTGCCAGACAGTCGCCCCGAGAGTCAATTACATACATTTGAACAATTTTAGCGTTAAGTGTCCTGTCTAGAGCAACAGGTCTTTTGGGCAGCACTAAAACTTTACCGGTTTCTAAATATGTGGTAAAATGGTATCAAACCTTTTTTAACCTATCCTCATATACGTAGTTGCTTATTGTTTTCTAGCAATACCTACATTATAAAATCCTCCGCTATACTTGTCGCCGGGGCGTGAGGGGGGGAGGGTTGGGTGGTACGAACAACCCTTCCGTGCTCGCTCGGGTAAGACGAAATCGATTTATAAACCATCAATAAGGGCAAGAGGTGTTTTTTTTGTGTTGCCGTATATTATTTTTGTATTATGTAAAAAGGAATTTGTTGTCTTATTACTTTGAAATAAGAATTAATATGTGACACTAGACGACACCGGCAACTTATTACTCGTAGAATTAGTTTCCTAATCTAATACTACTCGCTAATGTCGAGTACTTAAATAAAATATTAAAAGGAAATGTATTTTTGAGATGTAAAAATTGGGTCTGTGCCTAAATATATAAATACCTATGTTATATTTCGTCGCCTTGGAAAATTGCACAAATCAAGTCTCGACCGGGAAAGCGTAGTAGCTACAACAAACTCCAGGGTTCGGGCTTCGATGTAATACATACACGATTTGAAGTGAGTATCTACCTACAAATCAGAAACTCGGTGCGCCGGATTTAGCATGAAAACCTTCTTGGTGCAAAACAATAACACTGGCCACTGATATTCGGATGCCATAATTTAAAATTAAAAAGTTATCGTTCTTCGTTTGTTTTTTTTCTCATTACAGAACATACATACATACAGAGAAACATAGATACAGAGATAAACCATTTTGCAATAAATTGCAATTTCATTTAATGAACTCTATCAATGTATTCATAATTAAAAAAAAAGATCAAACATTTCATAAATGAAGTCTTCGTTCGACCACCAACCCTTCTAATCACAGTCCCCCACTTGCGGCCGCGTGCACTAAACGCCTCTGCTAGCCGAATTATATACGTTTGCGACCATGTCGTCAGTGTTATAGTCGATCAATATGATTGTTAGACCTTCACCGAAGTATTGAGAAAGTGGCGTAATAAAAAAAAACGAAAGAGATCTAGCACGTAACATCGACATAGTGTTATTTCATGGTGGCCTAGTAAGTAGTTAGTCTGTTGACAGTGAATATTTCTCACGTGTAGACAACTTTACCTCGCGGGTTTAAAGGGTTAAAGTAATTCATCAACTGATTGGGAGGAAAGTTGTTTAGGAGAATAACACCCCTATAAAAGCAATGAAAAGCAAATTATTTAAAGAAGAAAAGTAAGTACGATTGGGAATTGTAAAAAAGATAACCTCTTTTAAATTACAAAACCAAACGTAGCTGCAAATCGAGGCAGCACATTAATTGGATTCAGTTAATTAGTTTCTAGGAACTTTAATAGAACACAAGTAAATTACTTCCTCACTGCAGCTTAATCACAAAAAGTAAATAACCTTGTACACAAAGCAAGATTTTCTGAGATTCAGGTGTAAATAAATTAAAAGTGCACCGCGCGAGTTAGATGCATGGTGCATTTCACGCAACATTATAATGCCAACAAAGGCGGCGCGACGGCGCAAAGAAGTCGCACCAAACACTGGGAGCGGCATTATGCGCTCGCTGATTTCACAAACACTGCTTAAATCAGGCAAATACGAATGCCTTTTTGCACCCAGAGCTAACTAAATTACACGAACTATTTGCAATCGAAACTACGAACGAGACTTCAATAAAAGTGAGCGGGGCGCTCGGAAACATTTTCCTTCGTTTGTTTCCTTTCACATTATCGTAGAAGGGGATGGGGCGGGTCCGGCTCGTACGGGCTTCGCATTTAAAAGCGATATAAAAAACTTCGGCTTTTATTTCGCAGGATGACCTAAGTGGCCGGCCGGACCGTACAAAAAACCCTCTTCGACTTACCTGTATTTTTCCACTTATTTATCCAACGTTTTTTACATTCGCACTGTTTGTTAGATCTGCGCTTTGTCTGCTCGGGAAGATCTGTTTTTTAACGAGTACTTAGGGTCTAATTAAAAGGAAGGCTCCTCACGGACAGTGGAGGCCTTTTGAAGCCCACTGTTATTACTTTTTGTGTATGAATTTAATTTGCCTGGACGGAGATTCGAGTGGTATCCCCACTTCGCTTTCGTATGTTTTGAAACGTGTTATTGAACTTTTTCAAGCGCGAGTTTACTCGGGTATTTCTTTTTTTAAGTCTTATCGAGCAATTAAATGATAATTTCAATACTTTTAAGGGTTCTTGTTTATGGGTAATATAGATTGTTCTTATTAATGTGACGCGGTGAGTTGTAGCTCAAATAAAATGAAATGATGTGACAGGACCGACGACAAGGCCGCTCGGTGCGTGTGCGCACATCGTCGCCGCGCATTAGACGCCGACACACCGTCTCGTCGCGCTCACATCCTCTCAATAAATACATAATGACTGTGTCAGTAACACCGTCGCGAGGAACCACGTTTTATTGCCGCGGGTTGAAGGCATGATACATCAGTGAAAGGATAGGTCGAGATACTAAACAAACTACAAATCCAATTTTCTCATTTATGAGGTCTCCAAATTATGACTGCAATAAAATATGGAAATTTGACGAGCAATAAATCGAAAAGCGAGCGGTAATGAGGAAACACATCGCTCACGGCATTAACACTAACGCGGCCCATCGACACTAAATGTCAGGGCAGAGTGACGTGCGCCCGCGCCGCTCCTGCGCGTCGCCATTACGTTTTACCTCCCGTATGACAGATGGCGCAGTAAAATTTATTTATTTAAAATCACGAACGAACCTGGCATAACTCGAATAATGAGAAAGCACGTGTCCTCCGGGTCATTATTGCGGCGTATTGGTCGATTCGGCCCGGGATATCTCTTTGATTTACTGCCAGACTTTTGAACGCATTAAATCATTTTTGTATAGAAGTTGAGAAAACTATTAGCTATTATTATTGGCGAATACGAGGACCCTTTGTGTGGGCTCGGGTTCTCGCGATGGATAGACGATACTTTTTTTATTGGTGACTCCTCCGATTTTTATGATTCGCGTGGTCAAAGATTAACTTTTAAACTTGTTTTTTCACTTATAATATATGGGCTCCCAGAGAATGTTTGATGTCTTTTTTGGAACGTAACTGGGAGAAATAATTCATCTTATTTTTCTTTATTGAGTTCTTTTTCGTAATATCCGTCGCCATTCCATTGTATCATTTGTTGACTTTCATACTGTGCAAGGATGCTGGCGGAGACGTACCTAAGGGTTCTTCTTGTCACGACATAGTTGAAGTGAAACGGTAAGTGTTAGCCATCGATAAAGGCTCAGTTTATTTATTTATTAATTTATTTAATCTTTACTGCACAGAAATACATACAAATGGCGGAACTAATGCCTAATGGCATTCTCTACCAGCCGACCAAATAATCAAACAGAAACCGTCTTAGCACTTTTTTACTATGTTAGGAAGGTTAAATTATTCCTGTCTGCCGTATTATTTACTATTTTCCAGATGTGAAATAAGTCAAGGGTTGGATTTAATTATTAGGTAGGTAGTTACAATAAATTTCTGGAGATTTCTAAATATTTTCACAAAATTATTTTGGGCCGTTGATACTTACCATATATATATGTATTTAAAATGGTACAGTATAAAACTACATACCTACCTATTATTGATACGGGCTGTCAGATTACAAAGTTGGCCTGCTTTTGTCTTTAAGTTGCGGAACATAACTTTAAAACTTAATTTTTGCTTACATTTGTAAACGTTCTATTTTTTTTATATGCACTTAAAATATGACAACATATTCTCTCAGCACATCTTAATTAATACCACAATAGTTTTTGCAAGTTACCTATGCAAAAGATTAATTTCACTTTTATGGCCTAGCCATTGTTGTATCGGACGTTGTTCGCTTGTGAATGGGGAGCTTTTGTTTTTTTTCGTTCTAAATGAATCGGACCAAGGTACGCAGGCTCACGGTGCCACGCCGTCTGCCGTGTGAGGTCTGACGTGATCGATCATTTACTTTTTATGGCATTCTTTTTAAATTTATAAGCTTCATAAAATGGCGTTGGAATTTCGTTAATTTTAATGTGAAGAACCTTGCATATTAAGTTATGAGGTATGCCGCTGCGGTATACGAAGGAATAGGTACATGAATTTTCGGATTCAGTCGAGTGTAGTAATAATTAAAAAAACAATTTTTTTTTATTACGCATAAAGTCCAAGAAAGTTATAAGTTTTTGACTATTGTGTTGTATAAGATACCTTGAGACCATTTTTAAATGCTCAGAACCAGAACGTCGGATTTTTATATTTATAGGTACATACAATATTATTTTAAATAGTAAAACAACCTTCCTGTGATTGTTAAAACATTTTTTAATTATATAACAATACGGTGTTGTGGAACACACATTTTTGAGTCAAACCTGTATTAAAAGTAGTAGTTAATATAATTTATTCAGGGGCCGTTAACTCCTCGTATTACTAAAGTGACCCACCCACGACTCTACATGTATTATTACTCATTCACCATTATTAATACCATTATAGTTATTCCGGGCCGATCGAGTTACAAACAGACCAATAAAGTCCCATATTATTAAAGTCCACACCGCGCCGCTGCATGTTAAAATGAAATTAAAAACAAACCATTAAACCATTTTATACGAGGATCCCTAACAAGGACGCTTCCCTTAACCGGATCGGGAGCACACCTGGGTACTCGAAGTTCACCTTAAAAGGTCCCAAACGACAACCCTAATAGAGTCTAAAAAGACACAACTACCAAAAACGTACCATTCAAAGATTTACTTCAGCTGGTAAATAAAAAAGATGGATTTTGTTAGTCGTTTGAAGATCATGTCAGGAGCTATTGGACATAAGTCTTTCCGGAAGCAAGGAGCGTTGAGATGGTAGATTTTAAAAATGGAACGTTTGATTTGCATTTGAATAAGAGCCCCCGGCGGCCCAGGTGCGCAGGTACAGTCGCCTGCGAAAGTTTTCGGTATTTTTCCCGAGTTAAAACGATTAATAATGAATGGGCAGTTGTAATTGACGGTGTTTGTTGTCCGAAATTAGCATACGAATTGAAGTTCAGCGACACTGTGTAAAGTTTTGTGGGTTCATAGAGTTCAGGTTGAAAATTACTGAAATTTTATTGTATATCCACCAAATATTTTCCTTTACTATTAAACAAGTTATTAGTCTATCTTTCATTAAAGGCTCTTAGGTTCTTAAAGCTTTTTATACATACATACCATAGATAAAAAAAAATACTTGAATTTTTTTCTAAGATAGTTTAAATTGAAGAAGATAAATTTATCTTATGTTATTATAAGTTTTTTTTTATTTGTTTTGGGAGGTTGTTTCTTGTATGATTATTATTATAATATTTACGTGATCATGTAAACGTATATTTTCAAGTTGCACTGTTGTATTAATGTTTTTAAGCAGGAACACAATTGTAAAACTGTAAAAGTTTCTCACACGTTTCTCATTCTTTGTTTATTTCAAATATTCCACTAACTATTCTAGAGCGTCTTTCATTTTAAAACCTTCAAACTATTTACTCGGCGACTGTACCCACACAAGAAAGTCGGCAGCGCAATGTAATTTTTTACGCACTTAACAATCTAGTTCTTGTACTTACGAGACTACTTGTCCTCGAGGAACACGTGCAAGCCAGAATAAGACGTATTGTCGACGTTAACTACTTATAACCCTCAGTATTTTAAGGTCACGAAAAAGCGCCCAATACTTAATTTTACGCGTACAGCAATCAAAATTATTGTACCATCATAGCTACCCTGATACCCACATATAACCCTGTCGTAATAACATACCATAAAACTAAAACTTAACTTATGTTGTGTTTATTACGTCAGCTCAGTGCGACAGGGTTCTAAGGAATACATTTTGTTGACTGTTTATTTACCCAATGCTGGGGTGAGTCATTATGAGTTGGTACCTATGACTAATTATAAAACAAGTGGAAGATAACGCAATATGAAAATTAAGGTTCCATAAAAAAACGGGCAATAGTATGTTGGACCATGTTCAGTGTAGGGTTCCGTCCGACGCTGTTACTACAAAAACAAAGAACTATTTCTAAAACAACAAGTATGAAGTAATTTTCCAAGTAATTAAAGTTATTTGGTGTTGATTTTAATAGGTAAGTATTAATACTTTAGTCGCCTGTGTCTCAAGAACTCTTTTAGTCGTAACTTTTTTTTTTACATTCGTTACAGACGGACAGAGACATGGCGCAACTGTAAGGGTTCCTTGTTGACTATGGAACCCTGAATTGGTGGAAATAGAGTTACATACATACATACATACATACCTTCAAGCCTGTAACCCCAAAGTGGGGTAGGCAGACCTACAGAATAACCTACAACTTTAAAAACTTGTTGATAATTCAGTAACCACATTTTGCACAGATAGGCTAAGATGTACCAGCGTATATTAGTGACAAGTTGCAAGGCCGTCGCCTAACAGTACTACAAACCTATATTCCCTTGGTCGCCTCTTACGACATCCACGGGCAAGGATTCTAAACTGGTGACCCCACAGGAACCATAGAGTTGAAAACAATAACATTAAACTAAATATTCATATACTAGCGGCGAGTTTAAGTAGTTCCGTCAGTGTGAACAAAACATATTTTAGCGCGTGCATTTTCAATTTAGTAGCATGGTTTCTGTCGATGGATCGAACGTATAAGGTTGCTTAATTGAAAATGCACGCGCTAAAATGTGTTTTGTTCGCTCAGACGGGACTACTTTAACTCGCCGCTGCGATTTCGCTCGTCCGTTCGACCGTCCGTTGTTTTTAAGAGAATAACACCCCAGTAGAATTTTATTATATTCCATCCATTTCTGCAGTTAAAACTTATAAATAAATGTCCAATACAATTTAAAATTTTCTGTATTCTGTCTGTGCAACCTGTACGCATGTTTCACATTTCATTGTTGTAGGTATGAGAACCTTCCTTTTTAAATAACAGAAATATCCATTGCATTTTTTTTATACATATGTAAAAATACGAGCGAAACATCAGGTGAATTTTCATATTATCATGGGATTTTGTTTTGTAAATAATCCGGTAGTATTTCGTGTTGTACCAGAGCTTCGTATAAGTAGTTTATTTGTATAAATAACAAAAGTCGTTGGTTGGTAGTGCAGATCCGGGTAACCAATAAATTCAACAGTGCATTTTCTTTTACATTTAGGTTACGATAAAAAATAATTCACCGATGTTTCTTTTTTATTAATTTACTGTTTATGTTTTATTATCTGTTTTATCTAAGAAGATAATTTACGAGTGAATTGTTGGCACGAGGTTTTTTACATTTGAATAGGAAAATCAAGTATTATAAGACACACCAAAAAGCTACCAGCATACAAACTTACAACTGACTTCATGTCTGGGTTACTGAGAACTTTCCCCTGTAATAAAACCTCTGTCAGTAAACTAAAACCACGCATGAAATGGTCGGGAACTTAATAAGACAAACGGGTCCACTACAGTTTTTAAGCGGAGCGTGTTTGAGGCCACCATTGTTTGCTTTTTTACTATACCCCCGAACAATGCGCGTAAACGGTAGCGCTATCTGCGATCAACCTTAAACATTTTTTTAATAATTTAAAAAGGAAAACTGAGATGTATTGAATTGACATAAGATACGCGGCCCTGATATTCGCGCTGGCTCGAGTGACGAGTTCCTGCCGCGATATCTGCGTGAGAACTGAAGGTAATCTAGATCGAAACCGTAAACAGCTTATCGAAATCTTTAAAGTTCGCTTTCAGAGCTATGAATAAGAAAAATAAGATATAAATAATAAATAAATAAGGTAATACTCGTAACCCGAGGCTGTGAACTGAAACAGCGCTATTTCATTACGTATAGGTATGTAGGACTATGTATCTAGCTGTATCAGCGCTGAAACGATCGAGCCGGTTCCTCTATAAACAAAGCAAGATCGCTAAGAACACTGACGCACAACTTGTTACCGCCGCGCCGCGAGCCGTGAACGCCGCTCAACCATTGACCTCGTTAGTTCGAACAAAACACACCCACCATGTTCAAACCGACGTATCTACAACCGCATTTCACCACACATAAGCCCTTCTACTTTGCACCACGGAAAACGTCACAGCCGCGTGTAAAACAACCGCGGCACTTGACGCTTGCCTTTTCCTCTCAAAAATAACTCATCTCGGCTTTTCACGAGGTGTCATTAATTCACCGGCTTTGTGCGCGTCCGCTCCCGCTCCGCTTGTGCCGTAATGACGCTCGACCGAGTTGTTTTTTCTACCTCATTAACAAATGGTTGAGTTAATGGTCGAGATGTGATTATAAAGTGTAGTGGAGAAATTGTGATATTACATTCTAGTATTATGTACCTATAGTGCCTCAAGGAAATTCGCATAAAAACCGCACCAGTCTTACTTTATCGTGTGCCGAGCATTGGGGAGTACAAAATTATTGTAGCATATTATTACGAGTTCCATAATGGGCCCATGGATTGTAACGCTGGCATTTTTTACTTTTGCTAATTAGAAGTCGGTAAATTTTAAACGGACACGCTTCGCACTGAATTTTTAGTGCTAACGATTTTTTATTAATCTTTCAAAATAAATCTATTCCAACTAATTCTGATGAAAAGGCCACACTTAAGATGAAAAATAGTTCATTTAAGTATGATAAAAGCGAAATATGACTTGATTTATATCCAGACGTCTAAAAAGAAATAGCGACAACAATTTTGGTTTTTCTTCAGCGACCCGGTCGACCTCTCTTTAATTACTGGGGGGGCGGGCGCCTCGAGAAAATATTTAGCCACGCGTCCGCGCCAGCGCTGCGTTAATTACTAATGAGCTTAGCTATCGCTTCTGTATAGCTACCTATAGTCGGACTAGGCAGAATGCGCTAGGAATGTCATGATGCGCTGAAACAGATTCCTCGTTCCTATATTTGATAAAACAAAAGAATATTGAAAACGATCGGAAATTATTTAACAAAAGAAGCGTTGTATGGTATTGTGCATAATATCCTGAACCCCCAATTTCTTAGATTAAAACTTGGCATGGGCTTACTCTCCTGTGATGAAATAATGTTGATGTTGGCGGTGAAATAAGGTACTAATATGACACATTAAAACATTCATGATTTGAAGTTCATTACCGAAGTCGCTAAAATTCTGCGACATCAGTTATATACGTGAAATACCGACTCGTACTCTGTAAAAAGTACAGGTTCAATTGTCACCGGCATAATATTTATATATTTATAAGTACAGAGTATGGCATTTCATTTGGAGAAGTAGGCTGCCGTCTCCGCCGGGGAGGCGACGGAAAAATAAGAGGAAATTCTCCAAGAGCAAATTAGAGGCCGGAGCTTCGTAATAAGAGTGGACCGCGCAGCGCCCTGATAACAGGCCCACATTGTTGTATTATTTTTTCATCTTCCCGAGGCCGAATGCTTGATATTTCGCGTTCCTTTTCGTTCGCAGTTCCACGTAATATGCCCGGCGATATTGCTTAGCTAAGCGAAATTAGAATGCGCAAGTCGCGAGCGTCACATCTCAGAAAATTTCACTAATAAATAATCCCGAAATTCTGCTCGAAAGGAGCCTGACCAACAGCTGAATGACCTCTGCCAGCCTGTAAGACGCACTCGGCCTAAGTTCAACAATCCCTTTACTTACGTAGGTCGTATTCAAAACAAATTCTAGTTAGGTTGAATGAAACTTGAAAACAAAAGACGGCGATATAATTAGTTATATCGACTCGCCGCTCATCGGTCACATTAATTTCCGAGCAATTATTAAATATGAGAGAATTTCGACAATTAATTGGTGCAAAAAGAGGGCGTCGGTATGGAATCGCAGCGGAATCGCGGCGGGATCGCAGTAAATCACTGCGCACAATGCGGCAGGTGGCTTCGGCGTCGCGATAATACTGCGTTTAATTACGCGGAATAATTAGTGAACGGAATATTTTCCGGGCCCTAACTATCTCCGCCGTCTTCCGGCGATAACTAGGCGGTAATTGCGGATTAACCTCGCATTCAGAATTTAATAGGTGCTCGAGTACGCGCCAGTCGAACCCCGATGACGCTATTTGTTTAGCGACGCCGAATTAATTGTTTACCGGAAAACATTCGCGCGGATGTGTCGCGGAATTATATGCTTATTAATTCTACATTCCATGGAGGCTCAGGGTCGTTAGTACGTTCGTGATTTCGTGATCCCAGCGGCGCGTGAACGCATCACTCGACAGAATTAATCAATAACAGCGCAGTGACAATGAAAAGGTTTTTTAATATCGTAAAGTGAGCTCTATTGTACAATTCCAATATTTTAAATTCATCGTACCCGGGCCAGTGGGCATTGTTTTTAGACGGCGGCAATATCGCGAACGTGACGGAGGTGGCGCGTGCTGTAATTTGCGCTTTATGGCACGTGAATAATTCCGAGTAATCCCTCTGTAGGTGTCCCGGGGTGCCATGGCAACCTTTGATCTCAAATAGGAGGTAAAAATTAATAATATAAGCGCATTTGTCGCTCACCTGCGACTCCGAGCTAGGTTGTCCGAGGGCGGCTAGTTGAGCGGAAACTTTTCATATCGAAATATTAATTTCTCGGCGCCAATGAACGGCCTGGCGTGCGTAATGTTCGCAAATTAAGCTGAGTGCCTTTAATAGGAATTTGGTTGAACATTTTAATTACGCGAGTGATTTTCCTCATGTTGATGGCTGGGATTTAATTTAGGTCGAAAAATCGCCACGCGTATTACGAAGCCTACTAACTTTTTGTAAGGCATTTTGTGAATGCTTTCGAAGTCTATTTATAATTGTTGTATATGCTCGTAATTAGGCAATAAGAAAAAAACATTGGCGTGCCAAAGTTTCACGGTTCAGTCTACCTATATACGAGTAAGTATCATTTGACGCGTAGATAACTTATTTCGTTTATAACTCCAACGACCATTACACAGATTACAGATATATGTACCTAAGTAACATACGAGTAGGTAGCAAAGCTACGGACACAAGCTAACGGTTTCGTTAATATTACTGAATAATATTATTAATGTAAAAAATAGTAAGAATATATGTTCAGTCAAAACCACGACGATGGGCACGGCTAACAATATTTTGATAAAATTTAAAATTCATGTTTCAGATCAAGTATACAATAGGATACTATTATTGCGACGTAAAGTTCAATAGTTTCAGAATGAAAAACAATAAACCAGTTGTTCGCGGACGAAGTTTACTTAATAAAATAAGTTTCCTTCCATCTTGTCTGCAACCATACTAATCAAATCCCGTCCTCTATGATTGCGTAGCAATTACCGATATTAGTTGTCGCGTCGCGCGCCAGATGGCGTTAGGGTGATCGTTTAAAAATCACTGCACATTGTTCAGTGCAACTAATTGCAGGGTAGGGGTTCGACGGACTCGGACTAAATCATTTCTAATAGGGGGAGCTTGATTCATTTTTATTTTGCCAAAATATTGGAGAGGGTACCTGTTGTTGATGTGATTTGATTGCATGCGTCTCGAATTTCAAAATTATACTGGCATGGCACGAGTAACTAAGAATAATAATTATAATAAAAGTATAATAATTATACCTACTGCCATAGAAAATATTTTTTCATCTCACTAGCTCGGAAAGCCCTTTTTGTTCATTTGATATCTATTGGGAAAATCGCTTTTTATCCACATGTGAAGAAAGAGTTTTGACATTCGAAGGCACCTTAAGTGATATTTGACAGCTAACAAAACGTAAAACGTTAAAAGTGCTGAATTTTTAACATCACAATTAATGAATTGCAGCGAGTAAAAAACACTAAACACAGTCTTACAACTTTATTATAATTCATAAATATCAGCATTCAACATTAATTATCAGCATTCATTCTTGTTGTAAAAAAGGTTAAAATGTTCTGACAGTCCAAATAAGTCGATGTGCGAACAAAACGCATCCCAAATAACTTTTAATAGACAGATGTACGAGTAGGTACACACAGCAACACATCTAGCTATACACTTCAGAAATCTGAAATATTGCATGAAAGAGAGTCGCACTAGAATGCGTATGTTGTTGACATAATACACATATATACATCTCTTTCTTTTTTCTCTGCTCTGTCTTTAATGGTTAGTTAGGTGTGATGTTGTGTGTACAGTTGTTTTATCTCACGAAAGCGGGTTTGCCATACTTGTAAGTGTAGATGCACGTTTACGTTGTCTTATGTCTGAGTGCCTCGCTGTCATCGCTATCGCTAAACGACGACGCCCCGTGGTGGTGTGAGTGTCTATACTCGTATCCACGTGTTACAAATATGAGTATCGCAATAACATATATTCAATAGGGAAATTTCAGAAGCGCTTTTATTCATTTGTTACTATACAGGGTGGGGCCTGTAACTAAAGCAAAAAATTATAACGTAGATTCCACTCCTGAAACTAGACATCTTTTGATAAAGTTTTTAGATTGTTATTTTTTCAAACAAAGTAAATAGTATTTTCAATGTACTTAAAACTCCGTCTAATTGACAGTCTAGTCACTCTACAGACATAATCAATTTCATAGTACCTACATTGCGTGTTCGAATTAACTTTAAAATGTAATAAAATTCAAATCGCAAGTTTTTTTTCAAAGTCGTCAAACAAACGTTGCGTATTTTGAGGAGAAGAATGTACATTTTTAATTTTTGCTCTAGTTACAGGCCCCACCGTGTATAGAAGTTGCATTTATTATAGGTATACATTTACAGTCTTTTGTTTGGCATTGACCTTTACTGTTTGTGTGACGCACCGTCATAGCTCCCCAGTGACGTACAGGCTTCATGAAGCCTGTTACGAACCTCGTTTTTAAGGAGTTGGTCAAAACGAATTATCAACAATTTGGTGTAATTACCTACTTGATGTACGTATACTTACAATAACGAGTGTACATCAGATTGTGAGTCACTGTTAGGCACTATAGATGTAATCAATAAATATACGACATCGTTCTTGTTAGGAAACGTTCGAATTTTCTTGCTTTCTCACTCAGCTTTAGTACACATCTAAAAATTTATTGAGGTGAAATAGAGGGTGAAAATTAGTATGGAGTTACGATATAAACGAGTCCCACGCGGACGGAGTCGCGGGCAGAAGCTAGTTTAATATAACTCTACTTGTAATCGATTACAAAAACGATTAATTCTCATATGCAAGTAGGCTAGTTAAAACTGGCGGTGACGGCCGAACACCGACAATGGCGGCCAATTGAATCAATGTCCGACTTCCTGCATCAGATTCATTTCCTTTTTACCAGTCGATGCTCATTTGTCATTGTACTTTCAACCCGCTATCGAGCTGTTTAATTTGTTGATTGGTTTTCATTTCAGTTGGCGCGGCTGCTTCAAATATCATATTTTGCTATGAGATTTTTATGCATTACTTTAGTAGTAAGTACCTATTATTGAGTTCATAAAAAAGCGGCACATTTGGGATTAGGATATGTATGGGGGAATTTTAAACATGTATGTAGGTTTGGCTCGATAAGTTGAACTGTCGGGGTTTATTCTAACGAATTTAAATAAGTGTTAGTGATTATTTTATTTTATATTTATATTTATAACTAAAATTTTGTAATTATTTATCTTAAATTATAATGAATACATACTAAATTACGTATTAAAAAGCCAAAATCAAACGATATTCGTTGTTAAACGTGGGAAGATGTTTACATTATCAACAAGTCGTGTTGGTTTTTATCCATTGTTGCAGGAAACCGATAAAACAAAGTTATTGCGTCCTGCACTAGCGAAAATAATAAAATGTACATTGTAAATAGTCATAACTTTGTTAAAACGTCGTCAGGCAGGCTACACAAGTATGTGAACGTTGGCAAACATTATCTCAAGTTACGCTCAACTTTGACTTGAACTATTTCATTAAAAAAATGCTTTAATATTAAACACTTCTTAAAATTGTATGTACCTAAGTACATATTTCAATTTTAGTTATGCATACATGTATTAAAGTTAAACAAAAATCTCATATCAATAAGAAATTAGGTATTCAAATGTTCTAAGTGGCTATTTTATTTCAAATATTTCTATTTTTGTTAAAAAAAAATATATAATAGGGAGATCTAACCTTCCTGATCTAAAAAAAAGGTCAAGCAGTGTAGCTAATTTAATTTAACATATAATAAATATTGTTATAATACCTAAGTAAAGGTTTTTCTAGTGGATAGATACTTTTTTAACTTCTATTGAAAAGCGATAGACTCCAACATAGAACTGTCATGCAGAGCGTACTTGCAGAATTAATTATATTCATTTTGAATAAACACGAACATGTTGAATTGATACGAGTATTTGCAAGACTCCTGACTCTCATGAGTGATATAAGAAAGGCTAAAAAAAAACCCATTTGTTTAAATACCTTTTACTGCTCCTCTCCGGCCAAGCCGCGGGACGGTTTGCTTTATTTATCAAGTAAATCAATCTTGTTCCACACGATAGAGCGGTTTGCGTACTAACCAAAGATAATCTGGTGTATGGTGAGAATTCCCTCCTCGCTTCCGCACCATCGCCGTCCGAATGCTTTTTTAGCCAAAAAGCTTTATCACTTCCGTGGGGACATGGGCTACGCGCGGAGGAAGTAAAAGTTTGTTTTACTGGAAAGAACATGATGCCAGCGAAGTTGGCCGTCACAACGTTTCTGTGATATAATTTTAATTTTATTTGTTTATTGATTATTATTAAATTAACGTTAAATCCTTAAGAAGAGGATTTATATAAATATATTCGAGAGGTTTTGTTTTTTCCTAATTTGATGCATTTTGCGTATTTTCACACATTGTACCTAATAAATTGTAGGTGTCAATCCAATATACGGTAGCGATAGGTAATGGTTAGAGATCCGATAATAGGAAGCTAATTTACCGCCAGAGTGAGCAATATTATAGACCGTTGGTAGGGCAAAATTGGAAATTTTGTCATATTGTACATTGTGCCCTTGTTCTACCGAACGTGCAATGTAGATGCGATACCAGATTATTCGTCATAATGCTAAATACATATCAATTTACCCAGAGTATGGGATATTTACAGCAGAAACCGGGTCCAAACTTTGTTTTTGTCCTAAAACAGCCCATACTGTCACTCTCACACTACTGCCGTTTACGATTGCAACTGCGCTCGTTACTCTTTAGAAACCACGCTCTTGTCTCACCTAGAGCCACTACCTTCTACATCCTGGGCACCGGCCAACGAGCAACGGTGCAGAATGCAGGCACTGGATCACTTTTATGGCCGGATGAAGTAAAATAAATGTCGTGGTCCATCGCTGGCCCCGGCTAATGATATCCTACGGACTGTAAACATAGTGGAGGGAGATGGCGCTATGGGGTAGTAAAACATGGGATGTTCCGTTTGTTTATATATACGCGTAGTTTCTAAACAAGAATACATACTTAAGTTTTTGTAATAAAAATACTAAAGTGTTTTGTTATTTGTCGCACTGTTTTCGATACTCTCGTGTGTTCTGATTCCCACAAAACAGGCCACGCCTATTGTGGGACTCACTGCTATCCTATAGAACCTGCACTAAATGTGTTTTTTGGTTAGTACCTAAATATATTTGTTGTTGTTATTTTTTTCTTCATCTAGTACATCACCGAGAAAATCAAAGATCATGAGTACGATTGTAACTTTATTTATGTAACTGGAAATACAATTTTAAGTTAAATTATAAACTTGTACAGAAGATTTAAATCATGTACAGTAAGGGAAACTGAACGTTGTACCTTTTTGTGTCTTATAAGAGCGAACAAGGTACACCTTACAGTTTTCCTTACTACGTTTCTATAGCGAAAGTGTGTGGTGATGAGAATTAGTTTAACACCTTGTAACGCATGTCACAACTTTTAATTTTAATTTATCGCCTTGTTTCATCACATTCTGAGAGTTACCTATAAACTGAAACTAATTAGGTGACGCTCATATATCTGTGTAATAGTAAAAAGGTCATTTCTACTATTTCATTATGCTTTATATTGTCAAAGCACAGTTTGATATCGATTCTCGTCCTAGCCGAGACTACGTAACACTCGAGATATAACAATGTTTGAAATTGACATTCCATATCGAATAAAGCTTCACGAGTGCCACGAGAATTGGGGGACAAATCCCACACCTAATTCCTCAGGAACATACAAGCTGTTTAAATACACAAATCACAGGCATACGGCGCCTTATCTCGGGTTATTTACGCGAGGCGACCGGCGGCGATCGGAATATATTGCCGATTTCCGGCGTCCGCGGCCGAGTAATACGCATCCGGAACGCCCTGCGGACGCCCCCGCACCGCACGCACTCGGACCGCCGAGGAAGAATTACGCGTCTGTGGTCATAAAATAATACATTTCCGCCATTTTAGAATTCTGTTCAACTTTTCGAAGACCCTGTACTATTCGTTTTTGGACTTTAAACTATCTTTGTACCAAAATCCATTCTGGACGATTCAGGCGTTCAACCATAAATGAACTATTTTTTAATTCAATGACATCAGGGATTGTCTCTAAAGTTTAACGTAAATAATTTACGGGAGCGATATATTTTCATCCCTGTCGCAACCGCCTACAAATTATGTATGACATATTTCAGGCTGTCATTTTTCACTGGACCCATTAAGCTTCCGGATGTCGACGGAACCCTAAATAAATACATTCCACGGGCGATCGGCGGTCAATGAATGGAATGACCCTCACATGGCTCCCTGATGGAAAGAAAAACCAAAGTTTATTTATTTTAGATATGAATTATGTTTCTCGTAAATTTTGCTCATTTGAGGAATTTAGCTTTTTTCCTTAGTTATTTATAACATTTTACATATTTATATTGCGAATGTGCATCAGCCTGTACTGATGATGATTGGCTAGTAGTTTGAAGTTTAGGGTTGGTGTAGAGTATTTTTAACCTGAAACATTACTAGGTCACTAGGTGGCCTTTTTGCGACAAAAACCTTTTTTTTTTAGGACACACAACTATCAATAAGAAATAATAAATTCTATAACACGACGAGTACCTGCGTTTTTCCGTGTTGCAGAACATTGAAAACAGTTTTAAATTGGCATTTCAGGAGAAGCTTCCTTGAAAACCAGTGTTCTTTGTACAAGCATTAAACAAACCGTAAACTGTTTTGCCAACAGAAATATTGCTAAATACCTACACCAGAAAACATAAAAAAAATCGTAGTATTCATTAACGATTTTTTGCCTGCAGTACCTGGAGATCAAACTTTTTCCTTACATACATCCATACATAAACTCACGCCTTTATTCCCAGAGTGGGGTAGGCAGAGCTACAGAATTTCCAACAACTCTAAAAACTTGTTGATAATTCTGTAACCACATTTTGCACACTTAGGCGAAGATGTTTAACAGTGTATTAGTGACAGGTTGCAAGCCCATCGCCTAACAGTACTACACGCCTTTATTACCTTAGTCGGCTTAGTAAGTAAAGTTGGGGTAAGGTCATCGAGATTTGTATAGCGATTGTAAGGATTGCACATAATTCGCCCCAGTGTCCGTATTTAGAACTAAAATTTCCAATGACATACCTACCTGACATAAAACCGGTCAAGTGTGAGTCGGACTTGCGCACCGAGGGTTCCGGGAACAGTAGGTATTAATATATTCCGATTTGATTTCAATTTCAATCAAATCAGCTAGAATTGAACTCACGCTTGACAAAATCTTAGTAATTGTGGTTTTTAAAACCATACTTAATTTGACGCTTGTATAGTTTACTGTTTTTACGATAGGTCTTTATAACAACAATAAAAAACGTTTGTTGTACTATAGAGTTGTACCCTTTAGGTAGGCATATATAGGGTCTCGTAGGGCTACTCTTCGGGCACGGAACCCTAAAAATGGCCCAGTGTAAGTTGGGCTCCTTGATCCGAAATCATATTCAAATTGTAATATAATAATACTTATATTGTGCGGCGGTACGGAACCCTCGGTGCGCGAGACTGACTAGCACTTGACTGTTTTTTTGTGCAAGAACAGACAAATAATCCAGCGTATCGCAAGTAAAGTGGTCGCCCTCTTCTGCAAGTTCTGCAAAAAGCACAGTGGTACGCATCCATCGTGGTGGTGGGGGTGGATTGCACGAGAAGCAGCGTTACGCAAACTGGACAACTTAAGTTTTTCGGTTAATTAGACATCGAAAAATTTCGAGCTGAGTTTATTTGCCCCAATGAAGCTTTGTGTTTGCGGGCTGTCAAAATTTTACCAGTATCATCATCATCATCAGCCAACTTCCGCCCATTGATGGCATGCCACTGAGCTCGGTCTTCAGTTTTTTAATTCCAACCTCAAAATTGGCAATCTTTGAATTTCGTAGAGTCTGTAGTAAAATTATTGTAAAACATTCTTACCTTCAATTGAATCTAAGGCGTTTTTAATTTCAACTCTCAAATCCAGCATTTATTCGGCACGGGCGTGACAGCGTCACGGCTCGAGCGTGAAGCGTGACCGCGTCACCTGACGGCAATTTCCGCTTCGCGATTAATCATTTCTTTCCCAACGGCTCCTTTTGTTTAAGCCTATCTGTTAGCGGTGAAAGATTTAAAACCGCTCTGCCTAATGAATGGCCGAAATAGTATGTTAGTAAAATTAATTCACTTAGGTAGGTACTTACCTTGAGCTTCTATTGTTTTGTAGGTACCGTTAATTATGTTGCGTGGGTGCTCGTTAATTTTTGTGATGCTGATGCTATAAATAGCTCCTTTGTTCTTGTTACTGTTTAATAAACACAGTTATATAATAATGTAATTTTACGACACGGGCTATAGCGGTAAGACCCGGGGTTATTTAGGTAAGTGTATTTTCTTTCTCAAAGCTATTCCTGTACAGACATCAAACGGATTGAAAATTTAATGTTTTCTTAATCAGATTTCAATTGGTACCGCCAACCTAAGCCAGCGAGGAAAATATATATTATGGTATTATAAAAAAAATCCGCAGTGACAGTACACTTATACAGCGCTTTGGCTCAGGCTGCAGCACGTGCTGAGCTGACTCCATTTTGATTTCACACTACAGCGCACCGTAAATATCTCTCTTTCTATCAAAATGTTTGATTATGTTAGTGTTGCAGTGTGTTTTTATCAAATTAATGTTGTGAGTTTAACTTTGAGTTTGAAAAGATCCCACCAATAATGTAAGACTACACCGAATACAAAATGTGTCACTCACACGCCAAACATGTTTGCTATGCTATGCAATATATATTTAATATATCTATTTTAGCCTTGAACTTTTGACGTCTCTAGCCGTCTTGGTGTCAGTTGACGGCCAGAGCCGTCTATGGCGTTCAAAAGGTTAACATTAATTTGGCGGGGCAGGCACGTGGCGTGGCTCGTCAGCGTCCTAATTGCACTGCTGATTGGCTACACACTGCACAGTGGGCAGGATTCACGCACTATTAACTGTATCAAATAATTCCTAATGGGTAATGAAGCAGTTTGTTAACCAAAATAGACTAGGATTTAAGCTGATCCCTGATATTCTTTTATTTCACTACATGGGTGCACTCACTCTACACGTGTAAGGTATGTAATGTTTAATTACTCTGGAATTCCTTGGCATGTTTTACTTTTTGCGCTAAAAATCTATTTAATTTGGCACACAGGTATCCCATATCCTGAATGATGGCAAAATAATTTATGATTAAAAAAAACAATTGGGAAAATATGAAATTAAATATACGCGAACTAAGTCGCGGAGCAAAGCTAGTAAATACGTAGCATAACATAACAATTCTCAGCAGTCTACAAAAAAACATCATAGCTTACACTATGATTGATATCGAAGGATAGCGAGCGAGCGATGCGATAAAAAAACTCGCTTCCTAATGATAGGCTTTTAAAACCCGACGCGATACTCGTCACCTCGGCTAATGGCGTCGATATGTTACTCCATTCTGCGTCCACGCCGCGGTATCTAATTAATTATAGTAATTAAACATCGTGGATATCGTAAAGCGGCGCGCACAGTAGGTGATGCACATTTTAGTAGTCTTTATAATATCTTTAATAGATGTCCACATACTTTTCGTTTCACTACGACGAATCCAATTTTTTGGAACGAAAAGTGTATTACGTCCTTTGCTGATTTATAAGCAAGTCAAACTAAATAAATATGAAAATATGTAGGGATAAAGACAGACGTAGACTAGAAAAAGAAAACTTTTTATGATTTCAACCCAATCCCTTTAACGTGAGGAATAAAGAGGAAAAACCGACAAATTCTGTGCGTATACTGGTAACGACTTAATTAGAATCCGGGTCCTATATGTCCGAATATAAGGTAGATCCAGACATATGAGTGCCCAAACTGCTCAACCAATATAAAAATCGTTTTATTTGATGTATTTGTTAATGTGATGTGTCTATTTCTTTTTGTTTTTAACGTATCATTATGGATAGGTAATAAGAATTATTATCAATGTATTTCTAAAATCCCGTGTCTGGGAGGACAAATAATTTACTCCTACCTAAAATATTTACGCCGTTAAAATGGTTGTTATATTCTTTGACAATAAACCTATAGAGATATTACTTGTTTTTATGACCTTAACTCACATACCTGAATGGTATGAAAACACAGATACATACACGTATACCTAGTTCATATAATATGTTAGCACCACAAACTTGGGAGATCAAATGCACACGAAGATTTTACAATAAACTATATTTCTAGGGTTTAATTCACAATGCCAGCTCCTGTAAGACCATGAACTTACCACAGTAGGCAAGATTAGCGCTTTCCGATACTTTACTATAATGTTACTAAATTAGCCCATCAGGCCATAACGTCGAAATGAATCTTAATCCTGAATTTAACTGCTAAAGCTTCATGTTCACGCTTTTATTAGTATTTAAGTAATGTGCCATTTAAGTGTGTCTCTATACACGGAGGAATAAACCAAAAGTGCTTTTTGGCGACCGGAGTTGCAAAGAATACTGCTAAGTACGTTATTTTAGAGTTCAGCCACTTAGGATACTTATCCTGACTACTTATTTACCTCTTTTTATCGCAGGCAATCTGGTGGATTCAATTGTAGGTATGGGTGGTGAAACCAGTATTGGACAAGGCGCCAATAATGGACACGTGATTTTTATTTTACAGAAGATAAGGGTTATGCATTTGTTTTGCAACAATCAATTTAGAACCATATGAAATTTGAATTAAGAGTGAAGTGTCATTTACTGGTGCCTGTCTGCTAAAAGTGTCCATCATTGGTGCCGTCACCCTACAGCTGATATAAAAATCTTAAAATAACATGTCCCTTAAGGAAGCTAAAAGAAAAAATGGAAACTTCACGTACTAACATAAGAGTACATAGAAGGTACACGGTACCTATGTTCTCGCCGTACGCGATGTAAGTTACGATCCAAAACACAGGAGATCGTGAAATCATTTCCGTAAGATTTCTTAAAAGGGTTTTTACTATTAATGACAGTCATCACTGTTTGCTAGAGTAAAAACTTTATAAATAAATACGACTATAACTGTTGATGGATAGGTAAGATACTAACTCCCTTACTTAGAAACGTGGAATAAGCTTGGAATAGTTTATGCCATGCTTTGTCACTTTCTGTCAGATGCAAATGTCACAATTATTATATAAGTAAGGGGGTAAATATATAAACAAAAATCATTTTAAGAACAAGCATTAAAAAATCACAGTATTCTAGATCAGGAAATAAGATTTAGTTAGACTTTACCTTTGCAATCTGAAAACAATATAATTGTAAATTTGTCTTACAAAATCAACTATGGGTAACAAGTTTTAGGGAACTGGGACTCAACAGGCCATACGGCTAACGATTACTTAAGGTGTTCCAGTGACGGTTTCTTAAACGAGTTTCTTAATTCAACTTTACATTTTTCAAGCACTAGTTTGAATAAAGAACGAGCTAATGGTCCCTGAAATGTCTCTGAATATGGCGGATAATTGTTATGTAATACTTACGAGTAGGTAGCTTGTAAAGATCAAGCAGTTGATGAAAACGCTAAATCCTCAACATGCAACAAGCAAACATAGTTTACATATGTATGTATATGTCGATGAAGTGACGCTTGCTAAAACCGAAAGTAGCAGTAGTAGTATAAAGATGAAAATATAAAAAGAACCGATAGATTTTTCGGCATAAACTCGTATATAAACTGTTTGTATAATAATCAATATCTAAGTCGTTTAAAGAAATTATGACTGATCTAATAAAGTGATCATCATGTAGGTATCGCGTATAGCAAATGTTTCTCTGCAAAAAATACCCATTGGTCGGAACTGTCACACATATTGGACACCTAGACTTAGTGGCTAGTGGACACTCACCTCAAGCCAACTCGCGGCATCTCCCAACTTGCGCCTTAACACATTCTTGACGAAGAGTGATGCTTTCGGCGGCTCGCGCGAGTAGGTAGTGCTTTGTTCGAGTGATTAAGTGCCTCGGAACGCCGTTCCTAAACCCTTCAGCTAATGAGTCGAGAGCCAGTATTAATCATGGGATGACGAACCGACCGCTGACGGACGCTCGTGGGTGGTTGTCATTGGGGTTTTAAAGTCGCGGCTAGGCCCTGGAACGGTAATGGCCAGAATACGCATTTTTTTTTAGCTACTGAATAAGTTAAGTGACCGCAGTACTCTGATGTGACAAGGTGAAAATGCTTGATTCATAAATAAGACACGACTGTTGATTTTATTTAAGTTGATATGATATCGTTAATAAGTACCGAAGTAGACAAATAACTTTTGAATTATTACAAACCATCAATGATTTTTATGATAGCTAAATTCCATTTTATTACAAACTTCAAAAAGGAGAGGTTTTCAATTGGACTGTTTGTCGACGTATGATTGTCTTTTTTGCTTGATAGGATCCCGAGATGGTTCCATCGTCACCAAATCAGAAACTGATGAGGGAATCCATCAGGAATTGAGAGATAGCGATTTTAGTATTTTTAGCAACAAGACCAGCATTTACATTCAGAAAGTATCATTTCGTGAAGTGAAACTGATGATGAAACCACAGATGGGCACCGGAACTCCTCAATGGTACTAATTTCAAGAGTGGCCATAAGATATCTCTATTAATATAGTCGAATGGCTATAAAGAAGCACATTTAAATGGTTTAGATATATACAAGCTGCCTTCAAGAACACAAAGAATTACTTCTTTTCAAACGGTCGGTTAATTTTTTTGTAAGACGCAGACTCAAAACATACCGCCTGCCTAGCTTTATGCCTTGTAAAATGAAATATTAATTCATAAATGGTATTTTGACTACGCTTCCAGCACTAAATAACATACCAATGAACATGCAAATACTTGAGGCGTATGCTCACCTCGATCACGGCAAGGATCAGAATGAAATCGTCATTAGTTTACGTCTGGAGACTATAATAAATAACTTCAGTAAAGTACGCCTTCAATGACAAGAGACGTGATGGCCGCCACGACACGCGGATGACTGATCCGTCGCGCAAACTAATGTTCTTTTTTTAAACGGTTTTATTTTTTAAACCTCACAAAAGCCTAAGACGCGTGAGTTATGCCGACTTGTAGTTTTTAATATACACCGTGGATTAAAAAATTATAAATTTTTATTCCTTTTCGTTGCAGCTCAGACGGAACGTGACGGCATGTGACATTAAAATGACAAATCGGCTAATTATTCTTAATCCGGCTGAATGCTTTGATTGTGAGTATTTTATGGAGTGATGTGCCATCAAGCTTGACGTGTCGTCGCTTACTCCGATTGTGCTCGAATGGTGATTTGCGATAATTTACGTCTCAAGTTCATTGTCAGTGGGAAAAGGTTCAGTCATTGCATTCCAGGCTCTTTTTATTCGAGCTATGTTGGCTTAATTAGCTTGATTAAGGTCTAATTATGTTGGAACTTGTGAAAACTGGAGCGCTCAGGCGGGTTGAATGCGAATGAGGGCGCGAGTGAAAAATCGCGAGCTTCGCGAATGTTTTGACGGCGGCGTGTAGGTATTCTGCGCATTATTGTGATAATAACGAGCATTACCCGTTTAGCCTGCCGCGCACCGGGGAGAGCCGGGGACCGGCGCCCGGTGCGGCGACGTACGTTTTAATATTTTGTGCATTAAACTCCACATTAATTTTATTTAGTAGAGTCGATTTGGTTACACGTTAAGCAGTATAACCTTTATTTTAGATCAGTAACATATGGGTGAATTACTTTTACCACACTACAAACTAGTCTTAATAACATAATATTTAACGCCTTTATGCGTTTGTTAAGTTTTAATAAAAGCCGTAGTAATCTACAACACGGTATAAACAGTAATTCGTATGTGCGGGTTGCATGTGAGTGCTTAAACCGAACGCGCCAGGAGGCACCACAAGCAAACTCAATAGGACGCACCAAGTCAGTTTACGGTTACGGATTATGTTTACTATATCTACTATTTCAGTAAACTAAATACTTGTTGAACTTGATCAATGTTACGACAATTTGAGTGCAAATTAATGAAGTCTTTACCGAGCATTTATTTTTGCATTATCTGTTAACCGTGATTAAGGCCAAGACTGAGCCAAAATAATACCCATTTCATGAAAGAAAATATGAAAACCCACAGATCCGGGCACAATGGGCAGGTAGCCGGGTAAACAGCGTCTCGGGGCAGCCGGCGGGAGCTCGGATATGAAAATAAGGGGCTAAGAATGACGAGACGTGCGTTTGCCTAATGACGTGCGGGTTTGACCTCTGAAGTCATTCTGATATTTTTTCTATCAACTAAGCTTTCTCAAAGGCATATTATTGTTAATTATTGTTATTTCTGTATATACTTGTACATTAGGAGATTAGATTACTACTTGGACGAGCCGTCCTAGGAAGCAATTCAAATGAAGTAAGAATGTTTTATTGTATTGTATCCAAGAGAACGATACCGTTATCTCAATCTGTTTTGTAGTTAGATACAAACCAAACGCAATAAGCGTTTAAACTGTTTACAAGGCGGAATGGAATACCTACTTTTTTTGTCATTTTGTAATTTTTCACCAGGGCCAACCTTTGAATTACTTAGCTAAGTATTTATTAACAAATTATGTGCAATTGCTTTCCATAAAAGTTGTAGTAGATTATATATTCGTGTTTACCCGACTGAGTAAAGTCAAAACAAGGGTAATGAACTTGACAGCCTATATGGATGTATCTATGTATGTAATCAAAGACTAGATATTTCACTCTTGCTATTGGGCTATTAGACCGCTTTTAATAAATAGGGTGTCAAATAATTCCTCAATACTGTGTTTACTTGTGTTAGTGTGCATTCCTTTGATATCGCTCATTTCCTTGAAACTACACAAACCCAGACCAATCTGGGAATCTGCCAGCGTCATCTAAGGCCCAATTATGGTAGAAGCCGCATAGATCTCGATTTTGTCACAGGAATAGTTTGCTGTACACAAGTCCTTTGACAGGCATTCAGTGGCCGGCAGGACCAAGCATTGTTCCTGGATCTAGCAGGCTTGCGTGCTCAATACCGCCCATGTGCTTACAAATACTCAGTCATAATCATCAATGTAACGAGCTACCGCAGCCAGCGTCTTGTGATACCTATAGAGCCTTACAAGCCTAGCTGTACGTGAGTCCCTTTGTGGTATCGGCCGGCCGTGTAGGCACTTGTATTGTATAATTAGCGTAAAGCAATTAATTAATAGCTAATGTACGCGTTTGTGAATTTATGCCCGTCTCTGGTTATAGCCATCTTAACTATTGTTATGGCACCCAATATCCAAGATATGGGCGCTTTGTCTACCCAAGCGGTTGATTCATGTTAAATTTCAGTTAGTAGCACTTGATTATTAACATTTAATTTCATATTGACGGGTAGTCATTGCTATTGAAGTGAATACTACTAAATCAAATATGGTCTACACCACTTTAGTGCCTTGTTAACATGGAATCTTCGTGATCTTTTTGTGTATTTTCGTTATGAATATTAGCGATGGCGTACATATTTTCGTGTAAACTAGCAGCTAGGTGCGTGTCTATTATGTACCTAGGTATTAATCCGTTTTGTTAAACTTCTTTATTGAAAATTTTAAAACCATGTGCTATTATTATTGCGAGTATTATACAATCATATTCTATCATTTCACTGATAATCAAAATCATACCTGCTAAAAATAAGTATACAAATCATTATCATATTATAGTTTTAATTTAATATATATAATGCTTTCCACAAAACCTTTACTCTTCTCGATCCAAAAAACATACTAGGTACAATATTAAGTTACCTATTTAGTATTAGTAACGTCAACTGGTTTTCGTATCGCAATCGTCTGCTTAAACCCAACCTTCAAAGTTCGAAATAATAAACGTTCTAAATAAATAACGAAGCCTGTATAACTCATTGAAACATCGTCGCACGTCACACGACACCCAAACAAGCTCTTTGAGATACACCTGTTGGCTCAATGGGTCAATGCTAGCACACAAGGAGTTTAGCAAAACAGACTTTTGTGGCTGAATAGCACGCAGCCGGCGCTATTGTGACCGCCAACAAAGAAACTTATGCGCGATTGAATCGTTTGGATGCTACTGGCTGGATTGAAATTGAGAGTGCGGCGTTGGCACGTGTGAAGGTTGAATAGACTTAATGATCACTAAATAGATCCATAATATATCACCCGCTTTTCTAGTACCTACTTACCGGTCGTACTCCATTACCCATACCGTGTTACTCATTTGCAAAGGATGCTTCGTGAACCGTGAGATTACTTTTTTGTTACTCAAGATTTATCAACGATTACCTATTAAAAACAAACATTGATGCCAACTGCATCAACAGCTTTTAGCAGATGCCAAAATATTCCGATACCTGCGATAAAGATTTTCCAAACGCAGCCACAACCTACAACAACATCTTAGAAACACACGGGCATTATATCCGTGGCATATCTCAGTAAATATTCTCCAAGTCAACATTTGCCGAGACGCGCTACCGGTTGTCCGAACAAAGGCCTATTTCCCTCAAAACCACTTAACATGGGGCTGACAGGTTAGTTCAATCACTATTATACACCCCGGGGCCAGCAATTGGAGCTTATTTTTTTCTCAATAATATTTTTTTCTCGTTGACTTGAACCGTGAATTCGAAGAGCAATTTTGGTGAGAGTTTCTCACGCTTTGCCGCAATGAAAGCGGGACATAGCTACGGTGAGCATGGTGGTGCTTTGTTGCCGAAATCGAGTAGTATAATACATAGTTTATCTATTTGCGTTTGTACATTCGACGTGTTTGTTTTTATTACGTCATAAAAGATAATATAAAAGATATTTATTCAGTAAGTAGGCCGCACGGGCACTTTTACACGTCAAGAATCTACCAGCGCTTCCCAAGAGGAGACCACTGCCGAGAAGAAACGCCGCAAGAAACTCAGCAGTCAGTCGTTTTTTAACCATATTTAATACTACAATGATACTACTTAGTCTAGCATTATATAAAGCTATAAATATCAAATAGCATGCGCAGTTCAGCAAGAAAACCTGTCAAAAATATTGCGAGAGAGACAAAGGGAGAAAAGGAAAAAAAAGAGGAAAAAAAAACAGGACAACCAAATAAAAGTTTGATATGTTTTCCTACATCAACGGTGTCCCCTATTAGACAAACAACTTTGCAATTTTACAAATTATTAATGACTAAGTTTCGGGTGTAGGCCAAGCATTTTTATCTGTTACGTGTACGCTTTAGATATTAACGACTTTTTTAAGTAATTTTTAAGTGCTGGAAAAGGGTAATGTTAAAGCTTCGTCAGGTAATTTGTTATAGAAATGAATGCATTGACCAACAAATGATTTATTTACTTTACGGACGCGGAATTTTCGGATAACAATTTTATTTTTATTTCTTGTATTTAAATTATGTACATCGGATTTTTTGGTGAAGGAATCTAAATTTTTAATAACATAAATAATATTCTCATAAATAAATTGAGACGCTACAGTTAAGATGTGAATTTCTTTAAAAAGTTCTTTAAGGAGTCACGGGAATTTAAGTTATACCTATAAATAGAACGAATAGCCCTTTTTTGTAAGACAAATATACTTTGTATTTCAGCTGCCTTACCCCAAACCAGAATACCGTACGACATGACACTATGGAAATAACTATAATAAACTATGCGAGCTGTCTCAACATTAGTTAGTTGTCTAATTTTCCTAATCGCGTAAGCTGCCGAACTTAGTTTACCTGCCAGTACCGCTATATGGGGACTCCATTGCAAATTTTTATCTATGGTTATGCCTAGAAAAACTGCCTTATCTACCATTTGCAGACTCGTCATTTAGAAAAATACTAGTTTGTAATACGTAATTACGGTTTAGTTTTTTTAGCATTTAGTAGTAAATTGTTACTAGTAAACCAATTAAGTATCAATCAATGGACTTTCTATCTACTTTGAAAATTAATGAAGTATCATCAGCAAAAAATACAATCTCACAAAGTTTATCTACTGTTGGTGGTAAGTCATTTATATAAACCAGAAATTAAAAAGGGCCTAAAATAGAGCCTTGCGGCACACCTAATTTCACTGTAGCTCCAACAGATTGCGTTTTGTGTACAACAACTGTTTAAGTTCTACCACTTAAATAAGAAGACATAAGACTTGAAGCTTTATTGGACAATCCATAATGTTTTAATATTAAAATAAGGGTCGAATGATCCACGCAATCAAAAGCTTTAGAAAGATCACCTAATATTCCTGCCGCATCACAAGATTTCTCCCAACTGTTATATATATATTTAATGAGCACGGAAGCCGCATCAATTGTTGATCAACCTCTGGTAAACCCAAACTGGTTACTGTTAAGTATTTTATTTCTATTAAAGTGACCTAACATATCATTCAGCATTAGTTTCTCAAAGACTTTACTTAAAACTGGTAGAATGGAAATGAGACGGAAGTTTGTTAAATCACTCATCTCGCCCGATTTAAAATGAGGTATGACTTTACTATATTTCATGAGATCTGGAAAGATCCCCCCTCTGATAAGCAATTATTGTAAATTAAATTATTTGTAAAGTGCAATTACATCTATGATATGAAATAGTACTTTAACTGATGTGCCCCACAAATCTTCAGTCTTTTTTAAACTAAGCGATTTAAATACCTTGACTATTGAATCTGAATTTACAGGGCTGAATTCAAAGTTTATATTACATTTACTGACATTAGTGCAAAGTAATGATCGAGTTTCAACCGCGAATGATTTAAGACATTTCGTTCGGCAATGTTTGAAAAATAATCTTCGAATGCTAAGGCAACGTCTTTATTTGACGTGATTTGTTTTTCACCTACGTTTAGGGTGACTTGATTATCACGTGTTTTCGATTTTCCCGTTTCTCTATTTATAATATTCCACACAGTTTTTACTTTATTGTCAGATGATTTGAGTTTACTAAGAAAATTTGCCTTAGCAATTAAACAAACTTGCTTAAAGGTCCTCGAATAATTCTTAACATAAATTAGGAAGTTGACGTTCTTATTGTCAACAACATAGCGTTATACAACAAAAAAGCGTTATAAGTACTTCTAAAAATAAAGCCACTCAAACACGTCATTACATCAGTATTAAGAAATTCTTACCCAATTACGTAACTGCTACACTTCTAAAATTATACAAGAATTTCATAAATACCCACGTAACTTTTCGCGTTCCGGACCCCAAAAGGCTCATGCACGGCACACTTCGCACTTCGGGAAAACATAAAAAGTCCACGATGGAAATACATACCTGAAAAGGTTACGGCAGAAAACGCAACCGTTATGGAACAGGCGACGTCATGGGCGGCTAATCGATTGAGAACAATGCCGCGTAATAGAAGGGTGCGTCCCGCGGGAGGGGGGAGTCCAAATATTTACTTCGGCATATGTTTGGTTTCTTTTCCTTCGCCTCATATATTTTTACTTTGATCGTGTAATGGGGCCCGGAGGCGGCCCGATTTGTCCGAGATTAATTTCGCTTACTCGCTGCAACAATCGCCCCGAATAAAATAAATTGTTTACCGAACGAGACCCGACTCTATAAATATTGGGTTCATTATTTTTAATGCCTCATTGTTGATACGAGGAGCTGGAAAATTGTTGCATAACCCGCTTATTGCTTCCTCTTCATTCGTAATGAATTAAATGATTGGATATACTTGATTCATTTTGCTGTGCCGAGTGTTGGGTGACATTCGTGATTGAATTGTGTGGAATGCAACAAAATTAACGCTCCTTGCGTGTGACCACATTTTGAAATTAGTTACAGATAATCAACGTATGTAACTACTTAAATGGAAAAAAAAACACACAGTCACACCTCCGAAACGATGACTTTCTATTAGAGTATAAATTTGTAAGCGGACAGCACTTTTATTATGTATACCAGAAACCCCTTACGATGGATGTAATAAAATACCTACTTACTATTACTGGATAAATTGCGCCATATATAATTTTTATCTGCCATTTTGCATTAATTTAATTAACGTAGTGACACTGTTTTTTTTTTATAACGACGTCTTATTCACTGGAATTGGTTATTGTTTTTGGGTTCTATACCAGGGATCAAACAATCACCATTAATACATACACGAAAATCCGTCAAAACTGTAAAGAAAACTTTTCTTGGCCAGTTGGGTAAAAAATATGTCAAAAATTATCAATTAACCATATTTTGCCTAGAATAAGTTAGTGACAAGAATGTCCGCGACAACGGTATAAGCGTGGGCACCGCACAAGGGGCGAGCCGAGCACACTTGAATTGCACGTTTAATGAATTGCATTAATATTGCATTAACGGGTAACTAGCCCCACAGTAAACAATCATTAGGGAACGAATCGGGAACGTCAAGCTGTTTGCCAGCCCGGGTTTGTTTGCGAATACAAATTGTCATTAAGGAGTTTGACATTTTCAACCTGAATGCACGCTGCAATTTTCGATTTCTATGCACAAGTATCCAGCACTTCCCATTGTTGAAATAAGAGATCGGAAAATTGATTTTTATTCGTGTTGTTTGCTGTGTTGTGTAATTACAATGACATAATTGATATACTTTTTCTTGAGTCCTTTAACAGAATCAAAATTGTATCGTATTCTCGCATTCTGGAATCGATACAATGGTTTCGTCTACATAATGTTACAAAGCTAACTTACCTAACTTCCATTTTGGAACCGTTTAGGATTCTAATTACGAATAAATGCCTGCAGTCTGCATTCACTAGCGACCAGGTTGTTCGTCGAACTAATGCCGCCCGTCGCAACCGGAAAATTGGACATAGCAGTCTACCGATCACACGCGACACTCCACGCAGATTAGCACGCTCGACCGCTGCCCAGCCACCCCTCACTACAAAACCTCCCAAAACAGAAAATTCACACTTCCTAACTCTCCATCGAACCTTCCACATTCACCCACATGACACGGAAACATACAAAAGCGACATTGTATGACGAATATCGGCGATTAACGCGTACATGTGTTGCAACTATGCACGCCTTTCCGCCCCTGTCTGCTGAAATGATATTATTGAGCATCGACGTTTTCTCTTTCAATGTACATGAAAGTGCCTATATTCCATGGAAACGTTTGCCTTTGGCTTCTCATATTTAAGGTGGTTGCCTGTCGTAAACAGATTTAAAAGTTTATGGCCCATGTTAATTTTGCACACAGCCTTACCTTTTTTCCTCTCAATTAGTGAATAATTTATAAGTTTCTGACGCGTCTTATTTAAAAAAACCTTAAGTCGGTGATTTATTTGTTTATCTAGTAAGAAGGCCGCACAAGCAATTTTACACGCCAGCCTCGTTGGGTTTAAATGATAATACACTGTGAATTGTGTATCCTAATTCAAACAGAAGACTACATATAAGATAACTAAATTTACACCATATTTGGTTACTTGTTTAACTGCACTCACTTTTGAACTAGGCCTCATTAATCGATTTCTCTACACTGAAAGAAAGTCGGCCGACTTTCAACTCGAAAAATATGAAGCCGCGGACGTGACACGGTCGTGTCGGCGCATCGGGACGGATGCTCTGCATTCGAATGCAGACGTTTTGGGGCCGTCGGCTCGCGGCTATACCCTGCGTAAATCTAAGAGCCTAAGCTGAGATTTTACATGGCAAAACAATATTACGTTATCGTATTGCCAACGTTACGGTAGCTCTTATTTACTTGACAGTAATGGCGGCCGCGTTGAAAACAATACGAAAACAAGTCAAAGGCAGTATGGTTTTGCCCATAACGTTAAGTTAGCGATTTTCGACGACGCGATAGCCTAGTTGGTAGTGACCCTGCCTACGAAGCTAGAGGTCCTGGGTTCAAACCCCGGTAAGGGCAGATATTTGTGTGATGAGCGCAAATATTTGTTCCTGAGTCATGGATGTTTTCTATGTATTTAAGTATATATTTCTCTATATAAGTATTTATATCGTTGTCTAGTACCCATAGTACAAGCCTAGAGCTTAGTTTGGGACTAGGTCAATTGGTGTGACATAGTCCCCTGATATTATTATTATTATTATTATTTTCGAAAATCGACAATATGTGTATCTTACCTAAACTGATGACAGATTACGTCAACCGTATATGTCAACGGTGTCACAGTGACATTACAAAACAATTTGTTTGACACTTTTCAGGACTTGAATATAAACGTCACTGTAAGACATAGTTCTATCACAGTCTATAAACCAATACAGTCGTTCGACGAAGCCGTCTAGACAGGGCAATCGTGCGGGGTGTGAGGGGCGAGGGGCGGGTAGGGCGAGCCCGAGCTGCATACGTCGCCATTGTTAGTAGCTCGGGACATATCTTTCAGGGCTACTGCGTGTCGTGTGTTGTATTTTGATGTGTTTAGAATAAAAAATGGTGCATACGACATGTGCTGTGCGAGAATGCAATTCATCATCTCGCACAAATAAAGATCTGCGATATTATCAATTTCCACACTCAGTAGAAAGGTAAATATATTATTTTAGTGCTTAATTTACAACATTTTTGTCATGTCATGCCAACGTAAACAAAATGGCGGATGTAAAAGCGTGACGCCTGCCAGCAAAAATTTAAACTTTTCTCAAACAAAAAAATTACATCCATTTTCAAATTTAAAATGGCGGACATGACTTTTATAAATAATAAAGGGGGTGCTGATTACGAAAAAGACATCCATGTTGAAATCAAAGATGGCGGACGTTATTTTTTCTTCAAAATCGATATGGGTGTCATCTTCGAGGTTCCTCGGGGTGCCGATTACGAAAATGACATTATTTTTGGAATCCAAGATGGCGGACGTTTTTTTTTTAAATATAATGATATGGGTGTCATTTTCGAGGTTCCTCGGGGTGCTGATTACGAAAAAGACATCCATATTGAAATCCAAGATGGTGAACATAATTTCTTTAAACAAAATTGTATGGGTGTTTGAATCTAAAATCATACCTAAGTTATTTATGCGGAACAAAGAAACGTACATACATACTTTAAACCTAAAACCATTACCCTCTTTTTTTGGGCAGTTGTGTAGTTTGTGACAACCCTAGGTAATTACTGTGGCCTTGTGCGGCGTCGGCATTTACGCAAACATCAAAGGCGTCGGCCCACTGTTAGTTACTCTTTACACTGTGGTTCTATGGTGGGTCAGGGTTCCATATTGGGCTGATAGTACATCACGCGTCGAAAACAGAAAGGTTACCAGCGTTTGCATCTTGGCTGAGCCCTCTGTTTGTTTTTTAATTGTAACTCTTATCTTGGAGCAAACTTAATGTTGTATTCCTAAAGATGATGTTTAGCATTTCAAACTATGTGTACGGTTCTGTCACCGTTAAAACTAAAAATGGGAGCCAACTAAGATAAAGTCCCTCTTAGTTGACATACAGGGTGTCCAATAAGAAACTTTAAACTTCAATAATTTATTTTAAAAAAAGTACATGACTTATAGACCTATGAATAGCAAAAACCTTTCAACTATTAATGCGGATTTATGTTTTAAAAACGATATTGTCTAAATGTTGACCACCTTGCTCAACGCACTGTCCTAAGCGGAAGCGTAGATTTTCAAAAACGCGTTTGCACAAATATGAAGAAATATTTTTGATTTCAGTCCCGATATTTTCTTTAATTTGATCCAAATTTGTAGGCTGACTATTATAAACTTTAGATTTCAAGTATCCCCATAAAAAATAATCACACGGCGATAAATCCGGCGACCTCGCAGGCCAATGGATGTCCCCAAAACGAGATATTAATTTCGCAGGGAAATTGTTCCTCAAAACATTCATTGTCACCCTGGCGGTATGAGGAGCAGCTCCATCTTGCTGAAACCAGGTGTTTCTGTTTGCAAACAAACAGCTTCTCAATTCTGGCATAAAAAAATCTTCTATCACTTTACAATAATTTTCACTTGAACCAGTAATCGATCGTCCCGTTAAGTCCTCAAAAAAATACGGCCCTATAATTCCCGCACCTGATATAGCACACCATACGGTGACTTTTTTACTGTGAAGCGACTCCGAATGCTTTTTTTGTGGATTGTTCGGGGCCCAGTAACGATAATTATGTTTATTGACGTAGCCATCTAAATGAAAATGAGCTTCATCACTAAAAAATATATTGGAAAGGCGATAATTGGTTTGAAATCTCAGTAACATCTGCTTAGCAAAAGCCATTCTTGAAGAGTAGTCGTCGAGTTTTAAATTGTAGACAATTTGAATTTTGTAGGGATGCAATTTTAATACCATCTTCATTATAATGTGCACTGATGACTTTTTGATTTCCAAAACCGATGCGTGTTTTCTAACAGAGCGACGTGGATTTTCATAGACGGCTTCTCGAATAATTTGAATGTTTTCGGCGGTCGAAACTGAAGGCCCACGGCCAGGCAAGTTTTTGTTTAATGTGGATCCAGTTTCTTCAAACCTCTTAATCCATAACCGTATAAGCTGAATAGACGGTGCTGCACTATTTCTTCGTAAATTATAATGCGAACAAAATTTTCTTCTGGCTTCCGTAAGAGATTTTCCACATTGTAAGAAAGCCTTGATGGCAAATGCTCGATATTCACCAGACCAACAATTCATGATTAGCAAAAAATCCGCACTAATTATGAACAAAATGGCGGCATTTTAAATCTCGTAGGCCGCGACATTCCCGAAAAATTCGAAATTCAAATTTAAATTTTCTTGCTGGACACCCTGTACATTAAATAAAATAGCTATGGTATGAACTATATTTACCAAAGTTTTATACAGTAATTTATATTACAATTCAACAAATATAATTCTTACTTGATGTAATAAACGTATTATTATATGTTATAGAAGTATAGAATCAAGACGTTTTAGCTGAACCATCACAATCTTGTTAAAAGCAAATTATAATTTTTTACTATACGTTATTATTTATTAACTATCAGTAAATGAAGACTCAGTTTCCTATAAATTAACGCCACCGAGACGAGACAAAGAATGTAAACAAGCTTTCAAAAATCGTGTCACTTCGAAGGTAATCCAAACAAGAATGAACTTCACAAAATGGCGGCTCTAATGTTGACAACTTTTGGACGTTTACAGCTTTCCTGTAGCACGAATCACGCAACGACAGCCGTCATCGACCAACTGAAGATATTATTGCGTACGAGAAACAAGGACAGATATAATAACCACTCGCTATCGCAATATAACTCAGTTACGGTCAGTTTGTTTACATTCTTTATCTCGTCTTATTGGCCGTACTATAGAACATGCACATTTACCGCCTTACTTATTACACGTGGAATAACCGTGGGGTAGCTAAACCATGCCTTGTCCTTATCTGTCATTTGTATTTGACAGATAAGGACAAATCATGGTTTAGCTACCTCACGGTTATTACAAGTTTATAAGTAAGGCGGTTAGTGGTGGGTCCTTGTGCAAGGTCCGTCCGGATCGCTACCACCATTCTATCGCTAGGCCAGCCTCCAAGCAGAAGTGTTCGCATTGCTGTGTTCTGGTATAAGGATGAGATAAGACTACCGGTGTAGCATTATAGGCATTCCAACTTAGTCCTCAGTTTCATTTAATTAGGTATGACACAACTAGGTACATTCAACCACCGCCGGTTAATACACTTACGTACTAGACCCGAGACTTGGAATCGCAATGTACCTACGAACTTGTACGAATTTCCGAACTCTATTTTCTTGGACACGGATACGGATATCGAGCACTCGTGCATAAATACCCCTATATTTTGGCCCGATATTAACACGATAAGTATTCTTCTACACCTTTGTTTAGGCCCAGTTTCCCTTCTTCCCTACATAGTCTTCAGACATTCTAGTTTAGGTATTCAGTATAAATTACAGCGACGTTGTATTTACTCCATTACCCGGCGAGGCCGGGGCCCGTATCAACTATTTATAGTGTTTGAGGCGCTTCATAAATATGCAGCAGTAGGCACTCGCCTTCCCGACACCAGCTATTCAGAGCAGGCTGAAAGGATGCCGCGAGAGACAAGCCTTCGCGGGCAGTGTTAGTTTTTTGTATTTACCGCATACAGAAGTTAAACCAGCATTATCTACGTAATCACGACATCTCGAAAATGGCTCTATCGATTTTATGCGATTACGGGAGTGTAAAATCGATCTGTCAGGTGGTCATCTTCGGGAAAATTCGTTTTCAACTCGACCGACGTTTTTGTATGGGATTACAGTTGAGCGCGTGGTTTATCGAAACGCACGTGAATGTCATCCCATACATTTTGAGTAATAGACAAGAAAAACGTTAGTAGCGTTTGCATCTAGGCTAGGGCGCCATCGTTCTGTTCTTGTTTTTTTTCATTCAAACTTTGTCCTGACAGTCACGAATATTTACAATATATCGATGACATTTTTTGAATTGGTACTTGCCCAAACCTTGGCTCTTATGAATAATATTTAATATCGAATACGTCTACAAATCCGTCCATGTGTGTGCTGACTTTTGGCCGAAAGGTGTCTTGTTTCGGAGCACCGTACTAGCAGCGACCATGGGACGCCAATTTGGAACGCAGGACCCCGTTGTTCCGTCAACTTAGTGTTAGTATGATTTACGTTATACTAACAATGTTAATCTATAAGTTACCCTATTTGTAATTATGAGTATGAGCTGTGTTTCTCGAAATAAAATTGTCTTATTCTTATTCGTATATATCTTGTGTCCACTGGTTTTAAAGTGCGTCGCGGAAGTCTATACGATAGTTTTCCAAGATTAACGGCACAAACACGTAGTTTTTACACGCTCAGCAGTCATCAGTTAAGTCGTAAACTAGATTATATGGTCGAGTCTGTTTCTCAGCAGTTTAATCAAAACTCATGTTATTTATTACTATACTCGTATGAGACCAAGGAATTACGCATAAATCAGCTTCCTATATTCCTTAGGATAAAAGGGACGGAAAGAAATTAAAATACAAACAGTTTCCCGCTTATATCTTCTCTCTTGTCCCACTTCTTTAGCTCCACGGTTGGTTAGGTGCAACGCGCCGTGCGTTACCTCACTTTGAACAGAAACTTCGCGATGTACCTTTCCAGTGCATTTTTTAGTGTATCCCTTTTGTAGGCCTCGTTTGTTTTTCACCGTAGCAGACATGCCTAGTTGTACGATGAAGCTACATTTATATTATGCTTTACCTAAATGCGAGTTACTTTAGCCTAATGAAAGAGATTGAAGAAAAGCCACAGTTTTGAATAATGGAAAACGATGTGCCGAATAAAACTTTTGTGCTTGATTTTAAGATTTTATGTTGGTGAACATTTTCACTGGCTTATTCAGGGTTTAAAATTGTTGCTTTGAATAAGTAACTTTCATTAAAACCTCTCCACATTTACGTTGAAATACGCAGCGCAAAAAAACGAGGACGTTTGATCGTTTTGAGAGATCGTTTTAAGCAAATAAACTGAAACTTAATAATACAAACATTTTAGCCGCTTACTTGCTATTCATACCTAAGTGCCTACACACTCATACATTAGATTCAGCTTTTTAGAAATAGTTTGTTGTTAAAATATAAAATTTTACAAGTCATTAGGTTATCCATATTACTATCATGCACATTATAGTGGTAGTAACTGATACATAATGAGAGGTCTTAAAACACGAGTGTGATTTTACTCCGGCTTATATCATAAAACCATATTCGTGTTTTAAGGCCTTATTATGTACAGTTGCATACATTACCTATATTCAATACCCAATTAGATATTGCATTTTACTAACACACATGTTATGATAAGGCGAAGGTCCTGGGATGTTATTCTCTCAAAAACAACGGACGGGCGAACGAAAGAGCGAAATCGCAGCGGCGAGTTTAAGTAGTCCCGTCAGAGCGAACAAAACACATTTTAGCGCGTGCATTTTCAATTTAGCAGCATGGTTTCTGCCGATGCAATGGATCGAACGTATAAGGCTGCTACTACTTAAACTCGCGGCTGCGATTTCGCTCGTTCGTCCGCCCGTCCGTTGTTTTTGAGAGAATAACACCCCAGCATTGCTACCAGTGCTACCTGTAACATATTTGTAGATCAATATTAAGGTACATATTAATAAATAAATCAAAACATTAAAAAAACGTTTGTTTCAGTAATTACATTCTCAAGACAAACAAAAGCGGCATATACCTAATAAATAACGACAAAAATGTCGGTAAAACCAACCTGTGTCACAAACATGAATATTTTTTGTTTAAATTATAAACAAGCTACTACTACTAGTACCTACTTGATGTTACTAACAACGTATGGAACTGGATTCTGAAATAAATTTTTAATAATAATAATAATAATAAAGTCCATATTGTCATGTCCGTCGAGATCAAATGTTAATAATAAAAAACATACCGAGCTAACGTTTTGTATTGAATGAATTGGGGCCTATTTAAATTGTGTTGGTTTTGGGAAACGTTCCAAATTTCAATCATTACCATGATATTGTAAGAACATTACGTTACAGCTGTTTCCTATTAGCAAAATTAAAAATGATTGTTTTAATGATGGTCATTGCCAACGGGTTTTGAACGCATTACAAAGGAGTTATTTTAGTATATTGTTACAGATCAAAAGTAAATGAAACCCTGTAATTATGGCCCGCTTGCCTTCTAGGACAAATTACACTTGTAATAGCATTGTGATGTGATGCATGTAGCACCTAGAACCAAAGATTCTCAGTTATTGACCAGTTTTTGTCTTCAAAGCCTGTATTTCCTAAAAATTAATGTCCTAACGGCTAAAGTGTCAGTCGTAAGTCGTAACCTTAACATAGTAAAAGTATTTCTTCGATTATCTATATTTACTTATATTATACCACACATACACAAACAAACATACATAACATATACACACACGTTTATGGTCACCTCATTAAGGTTCCGTAGTCAAACTAGGAACCCTTATAGTTTCGCCATGTCCGTCCGTCCGTCCCTCCGCAGTCTAGCTCAGAGACTCATAGTACTAGAAAGCTGTAATTTGGCATGAATATACATATTAGTCACGCCAACAAAGTGGTAAAATAAAATTTGGAAAAATATTTTTTTTTAATGCATCTCCCCTACACGTGACGTGGGGATGCTTTTTTTTCTACCCCATAGTGTGGGGTGTCGTTGGATAGGTCTTTCAAAAATATTGCGTTTATCGATTAAGGGATCCGTTTATGAAATATTAAGCTTTAAAGCGCTATTTTTTGTTAGAGTCAAGTGTCCCCCCCCCCCTACAGCCAAAACTACAAATACTAAAAATCTGAAAAATATCTTCAACGAAAGCGCATATAACGAATTTTAAAGGAAAACTATCACGGCTAAGTAGACATGATTAGTTCCTGCGATACAGGCGACTAAAGTGTTTATACCTATCAAAATCACCTATGATATTGATACAAAAATTGTTAACTTTGGGCTACACGCGCGGGGGGAGTCGAACTGTCCAAGTAACAAATCGAGCGACAGCCGCGCTCATAAGCGCGAGCGCCTAGATGCTGTTCGAAATTTAAAAGCATAAATACAGAAAGCATATTCGTCATGAAGACTAACGTCAAATAGCATAAATACGAAAAGTCATAGTAATAAATTAGCATCATTACAAAGCGCATAACAGTATTTGTCCTAAAAATAGTCATGGGCAAATGGCAAGTTTTGTGTTAATATATATTTAGGAAGTAAGGCGAGGTCGACGGAGGTCCGCTTGGCGGACCTCCTATTTTTGCGTTGCTTGGGCGCTTCGCGCCTGGATATCATACTAACCTAACCTAACCTAATGTACCTAACGTGATCTAACGTAACCTCATATTTTGTTGTTCATTTTGTAGGTTCATTTATTTAGGGAACTAAAATTATGGTTAATGACATATATAACAAATAGTTAATAGCCCAAACAATAATATGCATAGATAATGTGTATTAGTCTAATAGAAATTAGTGCAACTGAAATTATTCTAAAAGCTTAATATGCCAAAAAAGTAGTAGGCCTAAGTATTGCTATGCGACAGTACAATTTTTTTTTTTATTTTTTTTTTATTCGGAAAACTTACTGCCTAATACAAATTGATCGAACATACTTATATCTAAAAGCAAATTACAAGCTTCCACACATTCACTTAAAGAATAACATGCAAAGTCTCGAATTAAATATGTAATCAATAACAAATTTACTACTTAAGAGTCAGATCAAGCGATCACCACAATAGTCATATGGGATCAGATTCTCAAAAAACAAACGGATAAGGAAACAAAGAATACAATGATGCAAAAATAAAATAAAGATGCGAAAATACAATTACGATGAGCGAGTGTAGTACTGTACAGACATTATTTTAATGTTATAATATTTTTGACAAAATTATGCCAATACAAATTATGCCAAATGAATTATGCGAAACAATAATAGTCTAAAAAAAATTATGCGATTGAAGGGGATCTTGGGATTTGCGATCTGAAAGTTTACAAATTTTCGATTAGATTATTGATTTGAGTTGAGTATCGTTTGGAAAACTTAAAATTCTATTTACTGGACCTTGTCTCTTTTTCAATTTCTATTAATTACTATATAAAAGATTTAACTTTTATTGTAATTTAAAGTCGGTTTGAAGCAGTTTAGATACCTAACTACCTACATAGGTATACTGATCTCACAATTAAAAGCTTGGCTCTTGTTTGAGATATTATTAGACCCCGGTATCGGAGGTGCAAAATGGTAGCTGTCAATTTCGAGCCATTACTAGGGAAGGGTAAACATTGTTTTGAAATATTAACTTCATGTCGATAAACATAGTTATATGTCGATATTTTATTATATCATAATGATAGCGTTTATTCTATAAAGTAGGACTATATAATTACAAAACCAACATGTATTGAACATTTTTATTATTTACAAAAAAAAATCTTTCATCATTAAGAAGTTTTAGTTATCTTCTTAGCATAAAGCATTCATAAATAAATTTAAAACAAAATATAAACTCTTTTATATTCACCAAAGGTCATACCATGTTCTTGATGAATGATCAGATTCTTTGCAGTAAACTAGTGTAGTTACAATAAAATATACACAACAATTATAATATCTTACAATTAGTCATATTTATCATTAGAGATATATGTCTCGTAATATATTACTAAAATTTGTTCTAAGTTAACGGGTGTTAGACTTCTTCTTCTGTAGTTGAAAATCCACTTTAAGAAAGAAAATGACTTTTCTACTTCGACAGAAGTAATGGGCAAGAAATTACATTTGGCGTAATTCTGTACTGTATTCTTATTTACATCATCAGTAATTTCAACACTTTTGCCATCCAACAAACTTTGTAAAATTTGTATAGTTGTGAACCCAGGATTTTTTTGCAATATATTCCGCATTTTTAAATAAATAAGTTTTCCGATTGGATGCAAACGTAATAAGGAAAGTTTTTTTGTTACCTCGAGTATTACATCTAAGGATTCTTTTAAACAAAGGTTTGGATCTTCTAGCTTTGTTATTGAGATCGATAAAATTCTAAAATTTTTATCGATGAAATTGATTTCGTTTATCAGATTTGCATCAGAGAACAATCTTTGTGCTTTGGCTATAGCAGCAGCTTCAGAGGATTTCAATTTAGAAATAATATTCTTAACCTTATGGAAATGATCTTTATAATAGCTGACAGCTTCTATCCACGTGCCCCATCTCGTGATGATAGGTTCAGGAGGAAGAGGAGTATTAGGATATTCTAGTTTAAACATGTCTATTCTTTTAGGGGCTTTTTTAAAAACTTTTTTAACAAAATTTATTAAACTACTCGTATTTACCTTCGGATAAGCTTGTCTCACGGCTTCAGCTACCCTGTTTAGGCCATGAGCTACACATGTCAAATGAGTCATATTTGGGTAGCTTTTCTTTAAATTTTTACCCGATGTTACCATGTATGACCCCGCATCAGTCACGAAAAATAACAATTTATCACAGTTTTGTTCGTAATTATGGCCCCATAACTCGCGAAGCACCTCATTTACTAGATTACTAATCGTGATATTGTTAGTTGAGTCTAATTTTCGTGAAGCAAAGATGTGGGGCTTAGATAAATAATTTGTTAAAGCTCCAACTATCACATTAGCCACTTTTTTACCCATTGAATCTGTAGTCTCATCAATGCTCAAATATATATATTCGTTGGACAGTTCTTCTTTTATAGCATCTTTTTTCTCATTAAATACTATAGGCAAGTAATTTTTGCGTAAAGTTGATTCTCTCGGTAATGTAACATCGCCATATTTTTTATTGAGACAATTGTCCATGAAACTTCTGAAGTTTGGGTTTTCCAATTTGGTCCAAGGTATGTTACAACTGATGAAAAACTTTACCAGATCTCGGTTAAAGTTAAATTGATCTTCATTTGTTTTTCTGTGAGTAAAGGTTTTCAAATGCCTCTCAATACAAAATTTTGTTGGAGTCAAAACGGAGTTGCAAGATATACAATATACTTTATCGTCCTGGTTTACAAGTATTGGAATGTCCTTTATTAAATAATCAATGTGACTAGGACACGCGTTGATGATTTTCTCTTGATGGCATTTCGACTCCATGTGCTTTTTAATATTCCAAGATCTGGAAATGATGTGTACACTGCACACTGTGCAGTAAATTTTTTCATTCGTTTTTTGGAGTTCAGGGTGTTCTGCAAGAAGTGACTCCATTTTCTATGGTATAAATGATTTTAGACGAATAAACTCGTAAACAGCTATTTAATCGAAGAAATTGTTGTAAAGTGACAATGATTATCTATTGACGTAAATAATTTATTATCAGTATAAGTGGCCAGTATTAATCTCTATTGAAAAGGTTTATCACAAGAGTGTTTATGCACTGCTCTGCAACTCGAAACATAAGAAAAGTAATAGCAACCATAGATATATATTTTGTTGTACAGTCGAGTTCATAAATATGTGTACACTTTATATTTTTACGATCAATGATTATCATAGATCAAAAAAAAATAACTGTGTACAACCTAATGTATAGAAAAATCGTGTATCGATATCAACATCAAAAATATGATTACCCATCCCTAAGAACTTGACAGCTACCATTTTGCACCTCCGATACCGGGGTCTAGATATTATATACGAATTTATAAGAAAAATAATCATTACTAAGTAGACTTAATTAGTTCCTGAGATACAGGCGACTAACGGGTTTATACCTACTAAAAATCATCTAAGACAGCGCCACATAACTTTAAATAGAAGAATGGTTCATACATGTTGATTTTTGAGATAGTTTTTTGTGTTTGTCGTTACGGCTTCGGAACCCTACACTGAGCATGGTCCGACATACTCTTGCCCGGTTTTTTCTTATTTTATTGACATTTTTGAGTTAAGAGAACTATATTTTTGTTTCCTGATTTAGTACCTACTCTCAGTTTATAATGTCCTAAAACTATAGGGAAAAATAATTGGTGTATTTTAAGTTTCTAATTATCAAATGTACCTACGGCTGTTGGATTCCTAATACATAAATAAATAAAATAACTAAATACCTAGTTTGATATATTTAGCACTCGGAGAAGGCACTAATAGAGTAGTCAGGATCTCAGTTTCTTAGGGACTAAATGCTCTGTCACTTATAGACGTTTTTGATTACTGTAGTATCCCGCTATATTAATTTGGCATTTTTCTCTTTTTTCAGATATTGGATTGAATTGGACCTCTCCAGTTAATAATTAAGAGAAAGGTTAGTATGCTCGTTAATATAATCATTGTTACATCCGAATTTAAAAACAGAACCCTTATAGGATTACTGGTGTGTCTGCCTGTCCGTCTGTCACAGCCAATTTAAATATAAAGTTCTTCATACATTTAGGTAATTATTTTATTCACTGCCGGCATCATTGATGAACTTTCACCAGGTGCCGCATCTTTCGTTTAATACAGGGGTGTTATTCTCTTAAAAACAATGGACGGTCGGACGAACGAGCGAAATCGCAGCGGCGAGTTTAAGTAGCCCCGTCAGAGCGAACAAAACACATTTTAGCACTTGCATTTACAATTTGGTAGCATGGCTTCTGTTGATAAGACTGAATGTATAAGGCTGCCTGTTGTTTTTGAGAGACTAACACCCCAGGGCTTGTTTATTCATAAAACGCATATATGCGTTAAAAGCACACTTAGAAGAACGATTATACACGTTGCCAGCAGTGAATGCGTTAACGTAAATTAATGATTGTTATATGTAGTAAGAAAACATAAGTTTTACAAACGTTACCCTGTGACATGTCAAATGATAAGGCTTGGTTTAAGGGTCAAAATTGATGAAAATTGACCTCTACAATAATAGCGAGTTGAACTTGTATTTTTGTCCGGTTTTTCTATCTACTCGTATTATGTGCATGGACGTATTTTAACTTGTACTATTTAATTTCAAGTTCTAATTACATATAATTAGCTCGTTTTTTTATTGCAATTTCAAGTTTCATCAGCTTATTTAGATACAAGACGTAGTTTATTTATATTTTTTTAATTAATGGCTTTCATTTCTGTTGAGGTGTATTTCGCCAATGTCAGTTAGTTATTTATAGACACTCCCATGGACTTATACTATTCGGTAAAAGAGTATTTTCTCTAATGGACTAAACAGAAGCACATGGGGTTAGCTCCACGCGCTTCTGTCAAGTCTAGACGTACCTTGTTTATTGGTACACGTAGGTCGTGAATATAAGTCAGCATGACTTTAGCGCTTTATAACCCACCTGCCTCATATGAAGAGAAGGTAATGTTTTTCATCGTTATTTTGTATTAATTTATTGTATTTACGGATTTTAAACTGCGTTGAATAAAGATTTACCCTAAAATTTTCGTAGGCTATACCGATGTAAGTTATGCGATTAAAATGAATAAGGTTTCCGCCGTTTTTTGGCGACCCTACTTTTATACACTGTATGTATGTGGGTCAATCAACTTTTCTTTGTAGCTCGTTGCCATGGTAACGTCTTCTGGGTCACTCTTTAAAACTACAATTTCAAAGGATATAAGTCAACTTAAAATCAGTTTTATTGGCAATTACAAACCCATTATTTTATAGGTTTACTCCTAAGTGTGCTAGAAGTATAATGTAATAATATTTTTTCGAAGAAACTCTATCACTGTTGTCTCCTGGCTTTTGGGACAGAATAACAACAACAAAAAGTTGATCCATCATGTATGTATGTTAACACTTTATTGTACAAAACGCAAAATCTAAAATACAATATTTGCAAAATAGGGATACATACACAATTAAGTATATTTAAGCGCTAATCAAGACTAATCTTAGGAGTCCAAATCCAAACACGGTAGGTCGGGGTGCGCTTCAGTCTTTGCATAAGTTCATTTAACAAAGTCAAAAGTTTTTGCATAAGTTCATTTAACTACCTTCGAAATGGATAACAAACGTCCAGCATAAAAAAAAAATGTATTTTTTTTTATATCATGACAGTCACATAATATAACTCATAAATACTTACATAAGCTCACGCCTTTATTCCCAGAGTGGGGTAGTCAGAGCTACAGAACTAACTACTAACAACTCTAAAAACTTGTTAATATTTCTGTAACCACATTTTGCACATTTACGCTAAGATGTTTACCAGTGTATTAGTGACAGGTTGCAAGCCCATCGCCTAACAGTACTACATGCCTTTATTCTCTTAGTCGTCTCTTACGACTAAGGGAATAAACCCGGCAATATAAATCATTTAGCATAAAAAAATATTGTACGACATTCATATGGCATAATGCCATTTGATCCACTATACCTATACCTATATTATGTATTTCACATGAATGTTATACAAAAGGTGAACAACGAATTGAATTTTTATTTCAATTAAAAATTGTCCTGACATTGCCCTTTTCAATGCGTCACATTAACTCAAGGCTAATTTGTTTTATGGCTTTTTAACCCTTTATAGGGCAAAACTATAAATGAACCTGAATTCTAGCCTCATTAGATTCCTCCTATTCACACAAAATCCTTTCAATAAAAAATACAAAAAGTATTAGTTGTAAGTGGTAATTTTTAGTACCAGGTTTTAAAATGGCCCTTTAAAGGGTTAATCATTGTAAAGATTTCAGACGTAAGTACTTACTTTTCAATCCGATTCAAAACACGTGCAGTGTCGCCCGAGGGCTCACGTGACGCGTCACGCAAGATGGCTGCCGAGACGCTTTTTCATTTGTTTACGTCACTAGGAAGCCGTCTTGGTCTCGTGCTTGGACCGTAGGTAAATGCGTTTGAGTGTGCTTTGCACGTGTAGCGTCATGCGTCATTGGCCATTGGTACTTACTGAAATTTGTATTTTTAGGCCTGTCATTTTTACCATTGATATTAAAATTTAAAGATATTTAACACTGTTAGGTACGTGTAAATAAGATTAATAATATAAGTCAGTTTAATACACTATTGAAAAAATATGTCTACTAAAAATGAGGCCTCCTTTTCATAAATTAACCACGCATTCTCTATCTTATGATTGCATTGGTATTGACTAACACGCGTGTATACATAACACAAATTGTACGTAAGTACATAAAAAAACCGGTAAAGTGCGAGTCAGACTCGCGCACCGAAGGTTCCGTATTTCAGATAATATGTTTGGAAAAAGCAAAAGAAAATACTCATTTTGTTATGAACTTTATTGTAACAAGGTACAGTCACGAGATTAAATTTGGTACCCATCTTAGGTCCAAAGTCAATCTGACATTCTGCAAAAATAAGCTTGAGCTTTATAAAAGATATAAATGACTTGACATCTCTAATGACATTGACGACTTCAAGCATATTTTTCTTGAAATGGGTCCCAAATTAACGCTCGTGATAACATACATTTTACTAAAGATTTTAAAAGAGTTTTCGCCAAATTTTCCAAAACTCATTTTATATTTCGCGTAAAATTTAAATATTTAGCTTTAAAACAAGAATTTTTCTGATTTTTTATTAAATAAACTTCGGAGATAAAGGACGTAACGGTTATTTTTTGTATGTTTTTAGCTATAAATCAAAAAATAATTCACAATAAGATATTAAAAAACAATACTTTTAAAATATGCAGATTGAGCCCTTTCATCTATTCTAGATCAGTTTTCTAACATTTAGAAAAATAATATTAATATTTTTTTCTAAAAACAGGTGTGGGCAAGTACGAGTAAGTTATAGCAAGTCATACTTAGTATCAGAGAAAAACTGCTGTGACATACACGTAGGTACGTACATAGACAATCACCGAAGTCTCACCATGAGGGTTCCATTTTACCAATTTGGTACGGAACCGTAAAACACGTGATTATGGCAGTTTAACACATTGTTAGCTAACCCTATGCATTTTAAAAAGGGCGAGATATCGACCTCTTCTGTGTGTTAAATTAACACTGGACAGATTTAATTTTTTTGACTCCTGTAGTTAAATTAGGATGTACCTTACTAATTCTGACCGTCTGTCTATCTGTAAATATCTATGTGCCACAGCTAAAACTTGTTGATATACAGGGTGGTACTCGATAAACTATACATATTGAAAGGGGTGAAATTTTAGGCTGATTTATCGGTAAAACAATTTTTTTTTTTTAGCTACTGGTAATTTTTTTACAGATTTTTCAACTTTTTAATAAAGTTTGGGTAGTACACTTACTTGTGACGGTGTAACTTTTGATCTAGTAGCCCAAAAAAGATAAAACAAAATGCGTAGTATTGACATTAGTAAGGTTTATAATAATTGATAACAATATTAGAGCAATAAAAAAAACAACCGAGTAACTAAATTTTTTGTGAAAAATTAATGCAAAAATGTAATTTTGTTTTCATAAAAACACGATTTTCTCAATTTTTTGCAGATATTTTATCACTTTTTTAGAGTTCCGTAGTCAAACTAGGAACCCTTATAGTTTCGCCATGTCCGTCCGTCCGTCCGTCCGTCAGTCCGTCCCCAGTCTAGCTCAGAGACTCGTAGTACTAGAAAGCTGTAATTTGGCATGAATATACATATTAGTCACGCCAACAAAGTGGTAAAATAAAATTTTGAAAAATATTTTTTTTTAATGCACCTCCCCTACACGTAACGTGGGGATGCCTTTTTTTTTTCTTGCCTACCCCATAGTGTGGGGTGTCGTTGGATTTTTCGATTAAGGGATCCGTTTATGAAATATTAAGCTTTAAAGCGCTATTTTTTGTTAGAGTCAAGTGTCCCCCCCCCCCCCCCTTACAGCCAAAACTAAAAATACTAAAAGTCTGAAAAATATCTTTGACGAAAGCGCATATAACGAATTTTAAAGGAAAACTATCACGGCTATGTAGACATGATTAGTTCCTGAGATACAGGCGACTAAAGTGTTTATACCTATCAAAATCGCCTATGATAACTTTGATAGAAAAATTTGTTAACGGGGCGTGCAAGACGCGCGGGGGGAGTCAAACTGTCCAAGCAACAAATCGAGCGACAGCCGCGCTCATAAGCGCGAGCGCCTAGATGCTGTTTGGACGTGCCCCGGAATGCTACCTACAAGTTTGCGATTTGCGATCTGAAAGTTTACAAATTTTCGATTAGATTATTGATTTGAGTTGAGTACCTATCGTTTGGAAAACTTAAAATTCTATTTACTGGACCTTGTTTTTTTTTCAATTTCTATTAATTACTACCTATATAAAAGATTTAACTTTTATTGTAATTTAAAGTCGGTTTGAAGCAGTTTAGATACCTAACTACCTACATAGGTATACTGATCTCACACTTAAAAGCTTGGCTCTTGTTTGAGATATTATATACGAATTTATAAGAAAAAGAATCATTACTAAGTAGACTTAATTAGTTCCTGAGATACAGGCGACTAACGGGTTTATACCTACTAAAAATCATCTAAGACAGCGCCAAATAACTTTAAATAGAAAATTGGTTCATACATGTTGATTTTTGAGATAGTTTTTTGTGTTTGTCGTTACGGCTTCGGAACCCTATACTGAGCATGGTCCGACATGCTCTTGCACTAATACCTTGTTCCTTTCTTTTAAAATACTATGTTACTTAATCAGAGTTATTATTTTTTAGCTATTCTTTCGATTGGCATCATAAAAGTAGGGTGATTTTTTTTGACATTTAAGTTGGTTCGATTCCCAGACGAAGCAAGTAATTTTTAGAAAATCTATGAATGCAGAATTACTAACTTTTAAAAATAACATAGTCTTCTTTGAGCAAAATTCACTATCTACGATATTTAAGGTACTTCCCCTTCATGTCCCATAAGTTTGGGACGCCCTGTATACACTTGCTATGTTTACTAATTATGTAAATACAGTTAGCAAAATAAATCAAAAAAATTAAATTCGAAATTGAAAAGTTTGAAAATTTGTATTTTTATGTTAATTTTAATGCGTTTATGCCGATGACGCACAAAGTCTCGTGTTTCGGGGCACGTCACGCGACCTACCCGACAGCCAAGATGGACGTCGCCGTTTGTCACGCGGAAAATGTGAGCCGTTTGGTCGCGTGCCTTAAGTTTAATTTTGCACGTGTTGCCCGTGGTCTTCTGATGACGTAGGTATTTAATTTTTATTTTAAAATGCATTTTTTTCAATTTTGTTATTCAAAATTTCAAGCAAACAAATGTCTGTAAAAAATAACCAGGCTTCCCAAGTTCTCTGCACTTAATCGGTTCGTGAGGGCACACGAGTTGTAAGAAAAAAAATTGCTTTAATCCTGCCTTTTTTGTGCTGTGTGTTGTGTTGCAGTGTTTTTGACAAATATAAGTGGAGTGGTAAACAAGTGCAATTGATATCGACACCTTCAGTAACTCTTTGCAAATCTTTGGAAACAGGTTCAAAGTTATCGAATTAAAAAAAAACCTGTATGTATTGTAGATAATGTTAAATACTTCAAGTGTTCATTACTTACATACATTATAATATTTAAATAGGGTACTTGCCTCATATTAAATTTGGCTTAATAAATTAATATTTTCTGTAGTATTAGACTAAAGAAACCAATATTTATCGATTTTAGATATTAAAAGTGTAAGATGGCTACATATTTTCTATTTAAAATTGTTAATTTTTTATTTTTTATTTTGATCTCCGAAAACGGTGTCGGACATGGTGTGACGTCATAGGAATCTAAGCAAACTTCATGTCGGACCTTATACGAGTGAAATTCGCTATGTAATCTGTAAGTATTCTGTGCTGTGACATGACATTGACATTTATGACCCGTGGACTTTTGAGGTTGTGTTGTGATCGTAATCGGTTTAATATTAGTAAAAACCTATTCTGAGTGTTACTGTTACTGCTTTCTCGTTTTATTGATAAGAGCAATCATGAAAAAGAGCGGGAAACTATTTTCAAAGCGGTCGTGATTTTTTGGTCTTATATTTTAAAATTAATTATTATTGAAAGGATTGGTGTTATATAGTAGAATAATTTGTATTTATAGTAGATTTAGTTGTATATTTTAATATTATTGCTGTAAATATTGGGTAAGTTACGTAACTGATTTTTACTATGGGTGATCCGCCCGACCCCGGTGGGGGACCTGGTCCCCCAGCCACTACTACTATGGGTAATGACCCGAAACAAGTAACACCGTTAGATGTTTTAATCAATGTCCTCGAGTCATCGATGGACACTGATACCGACAATAACACTGAATGGACTATGAAACGCAAACGCGCGGCTCCCCGCTCGGTTTGTGGTTCATGTAATAAAAGAAAGCGAAAGGATGGAAAAGGTATCAAAGACAAGGATTGCCAATGTAGTATGACAATTAGAGAGTCGCATGAATCTGTTTCGGTCCCCTCGTCTCACAAGACGCAGGTGCCGCTTGTGCCACTTAGTCAAGGCTCTAACAATGACGAAATTACCCGCGTGCCTGTAGGCCGAGCTCAATATCAGCCTTCAGATGTATCGCCGTATATTGTGCATATACAAAAACAAACTCTAAGCACTAATGACGGTACAACTCTTCATCCAGTAACTTTTGGAAGATTCATGAAACGGAACGATATTAGGGGAATTGTGAATGGTAGCCTTAAACGTATTGGCCGCAATCGCCTTAGTTTAACGTTTATAAATTTTCAAGATGCCAATGCTTTTCTAACAAATCTTAATTTACAAAAAGAGAATTACAAAGCATTCATTCCAACTTGCAATGTAACTCGTATGGGGGTTATTAAGGGGTACCTACAGATTGGTCAGACGAAGAAGTCTTGGCCAGTATCAACGTCCCAATCGGATGCGGGCCAATAATTAAAATGAGGCGATTAAAAAGAAAAATATTTATTAACAATGCTGTTCAATTTGAAAATATAGGCACAATTGTTGTTACTTTTGATGGACAGGTATTACCTACACGCGTGTACATGTGTTATACGGCATTGACGGTAGAACTGTATATATTTCCTACTGTGCAATGTTATAACTGCTGCAGGTACGGACATGTGAAAAACCAATGTCGATCAACACCAAGGTGCTTCAAATGCGGTCAAGGCCATTCAGGTGATGGCTGTAATGTCGAGGAGGATGCATATTATGCAAAGGTTGTCATCAGGCTAACAGTAAAAGATGTTTGGAGTTTGGTAGACAAAAGGCAGTAAAAGAAACCATGAGCAAAAGCTGCATTTCATATATGGAGGCAGTTAAATTACATCCACCTGTGTCAAGCGTGTCATACGCTGATGCCTTACTCCAATCACCACCACCCTCACAGTCGCACATTACAGCTACTCATCCCTCACACAATACATATCCCACATCATCATTAAGTACCCCACCTCATTCATACAAGAAAACAGTGTTTTTAAAGCCTAAATCACCACCTAAGTTCTCTAAAGGGTATGATCGCATTGCCCATGCAGAAATAGTAAGGGACCCTTCTCTTCCTTCAACAAAGCTCAATATCCAAAGAAATCATAATACAAATGAAAATGAAATTAAAATTGAAGATATTATCAAAGCTCTTATACAGTTATTATCACAGTCCAATACCATTTCACCGTCCAACGTTGCAGCAGTGATAGATGCACTTTATCAACTTTCAAACTATACTAACAATGGCCAACAAAGCCAAAGCAATTCAATGGAATTGTCTCAGCATCAATAGTAAAAAACACGAATTAATACATATTATAAATAAAAATGATCCTTTTCTCATCTGTCTCCAGGAGACATGGTTGAAAAAGGAATCCATTTTTAAAATTCCTGGCTATTCCTGTTTCAGGGAAGACAGGAATGATGGGTACGGCGGGGTGGCCATACTCATAAAAAAATCCTTAACATCAACTCCCTTATCTCTCCCTTCTCACAGTAATGAATTATCTGTCATTGCTGTGGTTGTAAATAAAATATGTTATGTCTCTGTATATTTTGCTCGTCCAAGTAATGATATTTTTAGTGAAATTGACCAACTTTTCAATTTTCTTCCAAAACCATTTATTTGTTTAGGAGATTTTAACTCTCACCATCAGCTTTGGGGTTGTTCTACTACTACTTATTATGGTGAGCAATTACTAGACTTATTTAACAATCATAATTTATTTATTCTGAACACTGGTACGCCAACACGCCTTGCACGAACACCTAGTGCTCCAGACTTGTCTATTTGTACTCCAGATCTTGCATCTTCTCTCTCTTGGAGTCCTATGGACTCTACGTACGGTAGTGACCATTTCCCTCTGCTTATTACTTTCCCTTTTAAAAAACCTTTAAAACAGTTGAGGTATCCGCGTCTGAAATATAAATTAGCAAATGCCAATTGGGATACATATAAGAGTAAGGTACAACTGAAAGTGCATGATTTGCCTGAAGTAAGAGATGACAATGTATCAGAGTGTTGTAAATTATTAGCTCATATTATGATAGAAGTAGCAAATGAAATTTTTCCATTAAAAAACTGTGGCCTTGGGGTGTTACCAACTGCCCCATGGTGGGATGAAGAATGCACTGTTGCCATAAAACAACGAAAACAGGCAGAGAAACAGTACTGTTCAAACATGTCAGATGACAACTTTGAAAATTACCTTCAAGTAGCTAAGTCCACAAAAGAGCTCCTCCGGAAAAAGAAATTTGAAGGATGGCGCAGTTTTTGTTCATCTCTTTGTCCTAATGTTAATGCTTCCACCGTATGGGAAAATATAAGAAAATTTAGATCTGCTTTTAACCATACTGAACAAAGTAAAATCCCCAGTGATCTGGCAGAACAAATTATGGATCGATTAGCCCCTCCTTCCGCCCCAGAAGAGTTTGTAGTCAAATCCTTAGTTCTGGCAATTGAAATAAATGATAACCACAATGAAATGGACCTAAACTCACCGTTTACAATGTATGAGCTAAAAGGTGTACTTTTATCTATTAAAGACTCTGCGCCAGGTGAGGATGGTATCCCATATTCGTTTCTGTCAAAGCTTGATATTGATGGTCTTAACTATTACCTTTCTTTAATTAATAAAGTTATGTTCACGGGACATGTTCCCAGATCCTGGAGAACACAAACTTTGATCTTGTTATTGAAACCAAATAGACTTAGTTCTGATCCATGCTCCTATAGACCAATAGCTTTAGCGTCTGTAATGTCTAAAATAGCTGAACATCTAGTTAAAAACCGTTTAGAATGGTTCCTAGAACATAATAATCTATTATCAGGCACCCAGTTTGGTTTCCGTAAAGGCAAGTGCACTTTTGACAGCCTTGGTATTTTTACCACAGATATTCGACTGGCTTTTTCTAAAAATGAATCTTTGGTAGCTGCCTTTTTAGACATTAACGCGGCATATGATAATGTAAATATTTTTATTCTCAACAAGAAATTGCAACAGCTTAAGGTCCCCAGTTTGTTGGTTAATTTTATTGTAAGTATTCTACGCGAACGATATATCAAGTATACTATAGAGCCTAGTGGTAACTCTTTTATTTGTAGAACTGTCTGGAAGGGCTTGCCACAAGGCTCAGTCTTAAGCCCTCTTTTGTACAATGTATATACATATGATTTAGAATCCTTTGTAAATATATATGCCTCTGTCCTTCAATATGCTGATGATTTACTCCTTTATGTACCAGGGCGTTGCATAGACGACATTGCCGAGTCATTATCTACAGCAATGACATCTCTTAAGACTTGGCTAGATATAAATGGGCTTGATTTGTCTCCACCAAAAAGCTCTATTGTTTTGTTTTCCAGAAAACGGAGTACGCCAACAGTTAATGTTGTTTATAGTGATTCGATTTTGCCAGTCAAAAATCAGGTCAAATTTCTAGGGGTGATATTGGATTCTAAACTTACTGGTCAACCTCATTTTGAGTATGTTCTCTTAAGGTGTGAACGTAATTTAAATATTTTAAGATGTATTTCTGGCGTCTGGTGGGGTGCTCATCCCTTTACAATGAGGCTTCTTTATAATGCTTTGATAAGGAGTGTCATAGATTACGGGATGTTCTTGTTATATCCGGGTAATGTAACTGCATCCAAAAAGATTGATGGAGTTCAGTCCAAAGCGCTCAGGCTCATTACTGGCGCGATGAAATCTAGTCCAATCAACTGTCTACAAGTAGAGTGTTGTGAACCACCTTTACTCTTAAGGCAACAGTATTTAAGTGACAGATATTTTTTCCGGAATATACAGTTAAAAGGTAATCCACTGCTTCTGAAAATAAGAAGGCTTGCTGATGAAGTAGATTCCTCTAGATATTGGGCTCATAAAGATGCGCCATGCCTAGTTAAAAGTTTTAAAAAATATCTGATCTTAGACACACCTACACATCAAAGTTCTTTGTTACCTCTTTATCAATATAGTTATAATACTTTAGTCCTGGAACCGAACATAAAGCTTAATGTAGGAATATGTAAAACTGATTGTCATCAAAATGCAACATTTAATAACATCGTTGATAGTGAATGGTCTGATTGGCATCACATTTTTACGGATGCTTCTAAAAAATCCGACTCTAGTTGTGTAGGCGTTGGGGTTTACCATTCACAATTTCCAATTATTCAAAAAATCAAGTTCCCTCCAGAGTCTTCTGTTTACACAGGTGAATGCTATGGACTTTTTAAAGCTACTCAATATGTTCTCCTCATGAAAATCCCAAAAGCAGTAATTTTTTGCGACTCTCTCAGTTCCCTTCAATCATTAGCAAAGTTTCCCTTCAGGAATCATAAGCAAGCTCAAATAATTTTTGATATTAGAGAATGTTTACACCAGTGTGTGTTGAGGGGTTGTAGCGTTGTTTTTGCGTGGATCCCGAGCCATGTGGGTATTTCCGGTAACGAGAAAGCTGACCAACTAGCGAACGAAGCTGTGCACGACGGTGATATATTTCCCTATTTAAATTATAATAATGATTTAGCTAATATGCCCAAGGTATATCTTTTTGAAGCGTGGAATCGACTTTGGGTCAATAGCACCAAAGGTAAATATTACCGACTGGTGCAAGAGTCCATTCCACGTAAACCATGGTTTAATAAAGTCCACTTTTCTAAAAAATCTACGTCAATTTTATGCAGATTACGTTTGGGTCATGTTTGCACCCCAGCGCATTTATATAAATTTCGTATTGTCGCTGAACCTTTGTGTTCTTGCGGGAATTATGGGGACGTGAACCATGTTTTTTTTTCCTGTATATTGTATGATCATACTGAGTTTTTTGTCCAACTCCAATCCATTTCCATCCCTTTCCCTACTTCCATCCACTGTTTATTGTATTATAATTGTTACGATGTATATAAAATATTAGCAAATTTTATAGAGACTTATAATATTAAAATATGATATTTGTAATTATGTATATAGAATTGTATTGAAATTGAAATGTAAAACCTAATCCTTTCTTTCCTATTCCAAATTCCGTATTGTTATAGTCCTAAATTCCTAATTCTGTTTCCCTAACTTTGTATTTGGCTAAAAGATAACAAAGCCATTATTAAAAAAAAAAAAAAAAAAAAAAAAAAGAGCAATCATGGATGTTGGATTCGTGAAGGCAGATAGCACAAACTTACCAAGAATCGACACGTTGATGGTCGGTATTTTTTTTGCCTTGAATCCAGATTTCTGCTCTGCCGAGCTGAGGAATGTAAAGACTTCTACGTAAGTACAGTGCAGTTGGTATATTAATATAATGTAAACTGGTGGAAATCATGGTTTTTATTTAAAAAGTATCGAGGTTTTCACAATGAGATGTAGTGCAAAATGATTTTCCTTCGGGAAAACTCGGATCTCAATCGGAATACGATGGCACCCGAACTGTCAATCAATGATTGTATTAAATGAGTGACGTTTTCATGTCCATTAAAATGGAACTTTATTGTTTAGTGTCAAATGACAAATGCTGTCATTTGTCACTTTGTCATTTGACACTAAACTGTAAACGTTTATTTATATGTCCAATGCACTAGTCAAATGTCAATGTTTGTTTTCGCTCGGATGACGTCACATCACAGATAATCTATAGACTAATATGGCTGTAAGCGTTTTCGCCTGTTAACGAAAACTAAACTTTTAAAATAAAGTTTTGCGGTTTTCTAGGTCCTAAAAAAATATGGCAATATTTTTTTTAAGCTAATCTGACAATAATTAATAATTTGAGACCTACTTTAAAAAAGAGTCAACTAGCCTATTGTAAGAGTGCTGTATATACACTTGCTATGTTTTACTAATTATGTAAATTCTGTTAATAAAGAATTAAAAAAAAAATATCAAAATTTCAAAGTTTGAAAATTTGTATTTATGTTAAGATTGACAAGATTTCATATTTTCAAGACTTTAATTTTATTAGTTTTATAGATACTGTTTGGAAGGAGGAAGACACTAATAGTTTTAATGTTTCTCTAGAATGAATAATTATTTTATTATTAATTTATTAAGATGTACTTATTCTAAAAGGGCGTAACTTCATTTCTACGACACAATGGACATATTACGTTAGTCCAATCTGTATATAAAAAAGTATCATGTCAATCGATAATTCTCTAAGTATCTATCCATCTGTCAATAGTGTCAATGTCAAATTTGAAGTATGACAGCTTTTTTTCTCGTGAAAAAGGCAATGGTATTATATCTATTCAGGCATAGTATTGGTAAAAACACTGTTCATGAAATTGGACTGCATGGATATAGTATATCGCTTTACGCAGATGATACTTACCTCTTTTACTTTGGTGGTTCAATAGACGAACTAATAACACAAGCTCAAGAAGATTTAAATAAACTGCACTCGTGGTTCAGATACAATCTCTTGACGATTAATGTTTCCAAAACTTGTTATATAATCTTTAAAGCAAAAAATAAAAAAGTCCCCACGCACACAGCGCTCGAGCTTGACGGAGAAGTTATACAACAAAAAGACCACGAGAAATATCTTGGTCTGCATATGGACAGTTACTTAAACTGGAACAAACATATTGATAAAATAAGATCAAAACTATCTTCTTTATTGGGATCCCTCCGCAAAATAGTTCATTGTCTTCCACATCAAGTGCGCCAAACAATATATAACTCATTAGTAAAGCCACATCTACTATACCTTATAGAAATCTGGGGAAATGCGCCTAAAACAAATTTAAAAAATCTACAAATTACACAAAACAAAATAATACAAGTGATATTCAATTACAACTACCTAACGCCGTCATGTACAATTTATAAGGAAACGAAACTGATGAACCTAAGGCAACTTCATACATATCAAACATGCATTCTTATTCGAAAAATTCTTAAAAAAAAATATTCGTTCTGAGATTACCTTTTCAAAAGTTCACGAAGTGCTTAATCGCAACAGCCGTAGATAAGATCACATAATACTGCCTCGAATAAGAACAATCCACGGCAGAAGAATGGTGAGTTTTGTGCGAGTACAGTCATATAATAAACTCCCCGCTGAGGTAAAAAACACTAACTCATTTAGAATTTTCAAAAAAACATTAAAGGTATACGTACTCCGTGATCTAAATTTTCCTAACAGATAAGAGATACAAATAATTAAAAAATTCAAAATGTGATAAAAGTAATTTATTCATTAAGTAAGACGCACGGACACTTTAATACGTTAAAAATCTACTATCGTTCTATTAAAGGTAGAAATGGGTCAGCTGTTTGTCTTGACCACTATGAATGAACTTGTTTGCGCATCTTTATCTAGTTAGTGCCCATATTTCTCTACATACCCACTTTAAACGATATTTTTAAACAGACACTTACCGCTCGAGTTGCTATCGTGGTAAAATCAAACAGGAAATGTAGACATATTAATTATTTTATTTTATTTTACAATTAGAACGGCTATGTAAATAAAATAAACCTTGCATGAACCTGACAACATGCTTTCTCTAGTGAGGATTGCACTGTATTTGAGCTTTAGTTTTAGTTTGTAAAGAATACTCTAAATTTGTGTTTAGCTTTTAGTATGTGTGTTGAGTTGTCGGAGCATGAAAAACCAAATTTATTTTATATAATTTCTCAACCAAGTGAAATGTAATTTCTTTTTGAGAAATAAATAATTCTTTAAACCGAAGATGTACTTATTCTAAAAGGGCGTAACTTCATTTCTACGACACAATGAACATATTACGTTAGTCCAATCTGTATATAAAAAAGTATCATGTCAACCGATAATTTCTCTAAGTATCTATCCATCTGTCAATAGTGTCAATGTCAAATTTGAAGTATGACAGCTTTTTTTCTCGTGAAAAAGGCAATGGTATTATTATTCAGGCATAGTATTGGTAAAACTCGATATTTTTATTTACTTACTTGTAATTTTGTAAATAAAGAAAAATAAATGTAAATATTTTTTTTGCCGTGTTCAGGAGGCAAAACCCTTTCGATTCGTATAGTAATTTGCAGGTGTCACCAAAATGAAATGTTGTCAATTCTTTTATGCCGATGACGCACAAAGTCTCGTGTTTCGGGGCACGTCACGCGACCTGCGCGTCAGCCAAGATGGCCGTCGCCGTTTGTCACGCGGAAAATGTGAGTTTGGTCGCGTGCCTTAAGTTTAATTTTGCACGTGTTGCCCGTGGTCTTCTGATGACGTAGGTATTTAATTTTTATTTTAACATGCATAGGTATGATAACTATTTTGTTATTCAAAATTTCAAGCAAATGTCTGTAAAAAATTCAAGCAAACCAAAACCTGTAGGTACCTTTTTATAAAAAACTGTTTACCACACAACCTCTATCTTATCGAGTCAACTTACATCCATTGAAGCCGTCGCTCTTCATTCACTAACTTGACATCTCACCTGTCACTAACCTCTGCCTTTTTAACGATAATCATCGAGAACCCATTCACAAGCCCACAATTGTTCGATTTCCAAATCCGCCCTCGATTTGTAAAGGGTTGATAAACATATCAAAGGAGTTTTTTCCGCGGTTAGTTTGGACACCTGTTTTTTTAAATGTCGAACAATAGAAGTCGCTGGTTGTATTGTGGGTACAATCGAGTACAAATATCGATAATCGACCGTCGATATAGATTGAAAAGGTGAGCTAACGCCGAGCCACCCGCGCTGAACCCGACAATGGCGAAGATGACAAGTGTATTGCCGTCGAATTAATGAAAGATATCGAGATCTCAATAAAGACTTAATGTGATTTGAATTTACTTTAGAGATTGACTGTGTGTGGAGCAAACATTCGCACGTTACTATTTAGAAGCGATTGCGGCATCAGTTCTGGGGTCACAAATAAACGTATAAATAGAAACACGTTTCATATTAAATTCAACATTTTACTGTAGGTACTCGTACAGGGTGGATAAAATGTATGGGCCCTGGAGGGGAACTATCTTAAATCCTTAAGTTTAAACGTCACATGATATTTTCTACGTCACAGCTATTGTTACGTAGCCCGGTTATATAAGAAGATTTACTTGAAAAGTGTCTGGTTATCATTAACATTAGCTACCAGTTATAAATAAACGTCTTTACGTACGTAACAAAGATTAAAGGGCCTAAAGGCCAATCATATCAAGCCAAATGAGAAACCAAATAAAAGTTTTAAAAGTTTTGTTCTCGTGAAATAACTCAGTGACGTAACTTTCGTGTTCTGTGTTGCTGAGTATTTTTGGGGCATTTATGAGGTAATTTTAGTTACGTTATTTTAAACCGTGGGTGGTCGTGTAATAGCTTTGTTTATTTTTTATTAGAAAACCGTATAAAATTTCTTTTGTAATAATTAATAACGAGTTTTAAAAAGCTAATTGCAGCTATGAAAAATACTGGCTGGGTACAAAATGAAAAAAATATTGTGCGAATAAAAATAGGATTCTAATTATGAATTGTTTAAGTGTGCGCCCGGCCCTGCCGCGTTGCGGTAGGTAGCTGTTAGCACGCACCGCAGCCACGTGCCGCGTCTGCGCCTGACGGCTGTGACAGAGTGCCGATTAGCCTGCTGCCTGTCTCCTGTGCCTGCGGTATACAGAACAGATAAACTGACGGTTGCAGATTAGCTTAGGTCATATCTTAATTAGGAGAACTTATTTGATAAGTAAGTACCTGACAGAATTTAACTTAGCTTTCTAGTTCAGAAGAAACTTTTTTTAAGACAAATAATGTACTGATAGGTACTGTCGGTCAAAACATTAAGGCAGGTTGTGATATAAGATTCCTTTTAGGCAATTTTTGGACTAAAATGCATCATGTGTTTTTAATTTCCACTGACAACATTTTGTGTGTCAATTTAGGACCATATTTAAATTTTTTACGCCATCTAATGACGCAGTGTAAAACCGTCGTTGTTACCTTGTCATAAGAGCGTCCAGATACAGTGGCAATGGTAAATAGGGTAGTTGAATTGAATGCTGCGGGTGACATGCGCGATAAAGTGGTGATTAGCCTGTCGCTGCCGCCCGCTCACTTCGCACCGCTTTATGTGTTTTGGTTACTCGTAAACAACCACCGAAACATTTCGAGGGATTCATGTTATTAAAAATTAACCTTAAAAACTTTAGCATTTAAAAGTATGAATATAAAAATAAATACTTATGTAGCCCTACTCGTGTTAATAAAATCAAACTAATTAGGTACTATTATTAAAAAATAACACGTATATTAAATCTCGGAAAATTATATCTCCATCAAACCTCTAAAACTAATCAAGTTCGCGCCACGCCGACGAACCAATCTAATTTGATAAAATCAAAATTCCGGACGACCAACTCCGAGAGAAACAATTTGCAAACTCTCGAGCCAACTCGCCGAATAGTTTATCTAGGCGACGCGGCATAAACATAGTCAACGAGCAAAACAACCAACTCATGACACCTACCTACCGTGCTACACAAATCCGTATCCTTAAACTGTAGCTGCATCTCTCTCGCGCTAAGAAAATGAAACGGACCAATGAGGGGGTGGGGTGACACGCATTTCCGGGCTTGGCTCCAATCAGCTGCTAGAACAAAGGAGTCGCGATAGCTACTCTCTTATAAGTAGCTACAGCTGACTGTTATAAGTGTACTGTGTTTCTAAGTTCACACACGGGCACTCGGCACACACAGAGGTGATTTTTTACCTGCGTTTTTGTGTGCGTGGGTGTGTTTGTGTGTTACGTCTAGCCGCGGCCGGAGCCGGTGATCACTTGCAAAGTTTGCGAGTCGAGTAATGGCGGGATATATCGACTCCCGAGACAGGCTCTTGTGTCGCTCGTGCTTTTGTGAGTACACTAACTGTCGGCAACCAGGAAGTCGGCTGAGTACGCGTTAAGTTCACTGATCTCGAACAAGCTGAACTTATAAGGCGGCTCGAGATTTTCTTGGGGGTTTGACCTTGCATATGAAAGCTATTCTTTTACTTTATTTATAAGAATCAACTTACATGCTAATTAAGTTAACAAGCTAAGAAAACATCTGTACTTATAATAGATACGGCTCGCCATATTATATGAAGTCATTTTGTACGGATTATAAAATCTCTGAAAAGAAAATAAAACGAAAGAGGTATTATCCTGAACGACATCCTGTTACGGCTTATTTCTCCTCTCCGCTCCCGGAATCCTTACGTCGTTAAAGGTACATTTTTCTTTCACAGTCCTCATGTGACGTACCTGCCATCCCAAGAACCTTTCTGCCGCGTTTCGTAATGAAAACTGAATCTTGCACGATCGTAACAAAGCTGGAAATGTAATAATTTAAGTGTAACACGCCCTGTAAGACTACAATTTGACTATCACGAATTTCCTGCGTCTGTAGATGCAGACCGAAAGGTTTGAAGAAGACGCTCTGTAATAAGCTGAAATAGGTCGTGTAGGTTGTTTGCAGAGTTTGTTTTAGTTTGGAGGGTGCGAGCCGGCGAGAAACAAATCTGCGTAAGGCACGGGTGTCGAGTAACTCGTGTTCTTACCCTCCTCTTTGTTCGGGCCGGAAGAGTGCGCTAGAATTACATGCTCGAGTCTGATGTGCGCTTATTTTTTACGGAGCTATATTGTTTGGCTCCGTATAGATGTATCATACAGTTCGGCGGCTGGAGGAATGCCGGGCGGAGACTTCACTCGCTCATTACGCGTGCATTGAAAATATAAGTGTGTTTAGTGTGCTACTTATCTCTAACGAAGAGAGGGCTCGCGATGGTATTATAACTACTTTATCTTTGTTTTGTCTCAGGGAAAAATCAAAATTATATTTATTAAATAAAAAAAATGAGAATAGGTATATTTCTTATCGTAATAACGCTAAAACAGCACCGAAAAACCATATTTACACCGAGAATAAATAATTCAGAGAGCGAGCGAAACGAACAAGGCTTGGGCGAGCAGTTTTCCTTCGAGCTCATTGGCTCGCATCGCTCGTCGTCGCGCGCCGCCCGCATACTGATCTGGATTAAATAACTCCACCAACTATTTTACACAAAACCAGAGGCCATAATTAAAGTCCAGGCGAAAATGGGGAAAATCAAACGCCTTATCTGACCGGCGAGAAATAGCGTTTCTTCGCTGAATAGTTCGCTGAGTCGGAGGGAGTGAGAGGAATAAATAATTATTGCGCCAATCTAAAGTTGCCGCTTGTAGCGTGCGGCGCTTCTTTGGAGAGATAATGAACATAGTTTCTATTGGATGCGTCCGCTGCCCGCGGCCGGGCGAGATTACGTTTAAACTACCAATAGATTCACTTGTTTACCAATGGCGTACGTTAGTTTGCGAATGTTATTTTTTATTAGCAAATTAAAGCTAAAATATTTGAAGGAAAAAGGCTTAAAAATCAGTACCTAAATAGCTTGATGAAGTTTATCAATATAAAATTTAAACTGTCTGATTATTTTAACCTTGCTATCGACTTCGTGTAATTTGGCAAAGATATCTTGGCCACTGAACTGATAGCTGATAGGATGTTCGGCTTCAAAACTGTATTTTTTAACAACAGGTATGCACCATATGGGATTTGATCCAATACGCAACCATTGTTTAAAAACTGAAGAATTCTTAGTAAAAATGTGTTTAATAAAAGCGTGTGTCACTTAAACTTAGTGTATCCTAAGTATACAGGGTGTCCCATAAATAGCACGTCACAGTGACACCGGAGATTCCCCAGCCTCAGACGAACCGAACCAACCTAACATGACCTCAGTAAAAGTTGCACCGTTTTCGAGTTATACCAATTTAAAGATTTTTCCAATTTCTCACCTCTTTTAACATTGCAAGTGCCCGCATTTACTGGGATAGCTTTACAATTTAATTTTTTTTATTTGTACGCTTTCATGAATAGTTGCTTAAGATGATAGAAGCATTATTATGTCAATAACTAATGTAAAAGTTGGAAAAATACTGTAATGAACTTGACTTAAATTATCATCAACATATTAATTTCAACTTTGAACACTTGCCATGACTTTTTTTTACTAGAAACGAAATGAGCAAATAACTTTACAAACATGCGTATGTTATGCCAATTCTAAAATGGTATGACACATGATATCATAATGCAAAAAAGTAGGAATTCGACTAACTTTTCCTAATAAGGATCCCGAAACCAAACTAACAAATGAAAGGCTATTAGCCGCTTTGCAAGTTTATTATGTAAAGAATTGTATGGTAGTTATTAATTTATTGCAGCGGGTGCCCTGTGACCCAAAGTAGTTCGTTACCTTGCGTTTCGTGCCCTTTAATATTAAACCTCGTTTTAATAGCAGACTTTTTAGTTACTTTTTATTTTTATTAATTTGACTTATGTCATTACTTATCACCATGTTCACTGCGTCCCTGTTTTCCTGTGGTGTTCCTGAACTAAATCTCTGATTAATTTTGTGGAACTGAAACGACTACTCGGCACTCTTAACGGACACTTGATTTCACTTTGTAAAACTTTATTACGATGGCACATCGTAATACTTCTCAGTACTCCAATAGTGAGTACGCTGATATGCATTTAATTTATGGTGAAACTAGGAGAGTTTCCACTCGAGGTAATGTTTCTTACAACGCAAGGTTGGCTGCAAGACTGTACTCGGAACGATATGCAAATCGTAGGCCGACGACTTATTATGAGGCGACTGAAGAGTCGTGAATGATTATCGTGACGACAGACCACCAAGACGTGGCTCAGAAGGAAGACCCCAAACCATTGATGATGACGTTGTTTTAAGTCAAGTACAAGCAGAGCCAGGAACTTCAGTGCGAATAGAGAGAAGACCGGTCACAATACCAATTTAAAATAAATTTGTGGACCGGAATTTTTAACGGCCAAATAATAGGACCGGTCGAGTTGCCGCCGATTCTGAATGGCCAGAATTATCTGCAGTTTTTGGAAAACGATCTGCCTATTTTATTAGAGGACACGCCGTTGGCATTGAGGCAAAGGATGTGGTTCCAGCAAGATGGCTGCCCGGCACACTGCGCTCGCTCAGTCCGTGAGCACCTAAACAACAAGTATCCTGACAGAATGGATTGGGCGAATGGGATCAATTTTATGGCCAGCGCGTTCCCCGGATCTAAACCCACTGGATTTTTTTTATTGGGGATGTTTGAAAGATAAAATTTATTCAAAACCAATAAGTAACGAAGAGGAACTACGGCGACGTGTCTTCGATGCAGCCCGAGACATATCCGAAACCAGTTTACGAAAATTAAACCGAAATTTTATCCGAAGATGCTATTTGTGCCTTAGAGTCGCAGGGAAACAATTCGAACATTTATTGTAAAAACGAATAAACCTTTATCTTTGAACCTTGGTCAATCAAATGTGATTCGAATTCCTACTTTTTTGCATTATGATATCATGTGTCATACCATTTTAGAATTGGCATAACATACGCATGTTTTTAAAGTTATTTGCTCATTTCGTTTCTAGTAAAAAAAAGTCATGGCAGGTGTTCAAAGTTGAAATTAATATGTTGATGATAATTTAAGTCAAGTTCATTACAGTATTTTTCCAACTTTTACATTAGTTATTGACATAATAATGCTTCTATCATCTTAAGCAACTATTCATGAAAGCGTATAAATAAAAAAAACTAAATTGTAAAGCTATCCCAGTAAATGCGGGCACTTGCAATGTTAAAAGAGGTGAGAAATTGGAAAAATCTTTAAATTGGTATAACTCGAAAACGGTGCAACTTTTACTGAGGTCATGTTAGGTTGGTTCGGTTCGTCTGAGGCTGGGGAATCTCCGGTGTCACTGTGACGTGCTATTTATGGGACACCCTGTATTTATACACTGTAGTTCAAGTTACTACTTCTGAAGTTACAAAGAAGAAACAACCAACTCATGCCAATCTTACACAACCGCCGAATTCCTTGCTCCTCCAAAATCAATAATCATAAGGAAATACAATTCACTTTCACGGTGTCTGAAATAAACCATTCTTTGCGCTGAAAGGGGAATAATCTCGCTGTAGCAGCGGGGGCTTAATCAAAATCCGTGAATTGCTTTAAATCGGGGAAAACGCAGGAAATATCCTTTGTGTCGGCAATTTCCCGTGCGTGGCGCTAATGCGCTATCGGCGCGTAATGACTTCCTTAATTAATTCGCGATATTGCCTCCCGCGGGACTCCATCTGGGCGTCGCGCTGCGTCTTCGGGACGCCGACACGTTGCTCAGGCATGTACCCATAACTCTGATATGACTTAACAATTATTTAAAGTATCTATAGGTGAAAAACTTAAGTAAATGTCCTCTTGAATTAACATCAAATTTCAAATATTGAATTTTGAACGGTATTTACAGATAGATGGGTTACAACTACATGCAACACGTCATTTAATTAAGTTTTCCACCTATAACATATTTGGCACTGAATTTAGTACCCTACTATTAAGAAAAAATTAAGAAATAAAAGAAGAAAATACATTTATTGTCATAAAACAACACAGTTTACAGTAGATAAAGATTTAACACCGAAAACCGCAATTTTTTATTTGTACGGGACCCCGTATTGTACCGAGACAAGCCACGTACGGAACTGATTTTCAGTGGGGCCGTTTACCACTTTTATTAAATACTAGAGGACGTCCGCGACTTCGTGCGCGTGGAATAAGTTTCCCCTTTCATCCTCCTATTTGAACCCCTTGGAGGATGAATCCCCAAAAATCCTTTCTTAGTGCTCACTTACATCATGAAAGGAACCTCTGTACCAAATTTCAAGTTTCTGGGTACAGTAGTTTCAGCTGTGCGTTGATAAATAGGTAAGCCAGTGAGTCAGGTTTGCCTTTTATATATATATAGACGTGCTGTCTAAATGCTACAATGTCTTAACTTAAGTTGATTTGGCAAGTACCTACCTACTAAGTATGATGTAAATATAGAAAACTATAAGAAAATGTGGTTCGATTTTTATTAGCACCGTCTCGTTACGACCAGTGATTTGTACGAAAATATATTTTGCTACAAACGAAACTTTACAAATATATTAATAATCCTGCCTTGCCTTTAATATCTTGGTTTTAACTTTGGATATTTTTCTATTTAAACGTAGGTATTTAATTGAAATATTCGGTAAGAGATGTATTATGTAATGAATAACAAATCGCTTCAAAACAAAACGCGTAATTGAGAAAGTAAGACGAATACGAAAATATTCGATGATATACGATTTCGTATAATTATACGCTAAATCTGTAACTTACGTACGTATTACATCCGGACACTTACATAGCCATCACATACTTCTTATTTACGTAGCGGTAACTAAGCGCGTAGTACCCGATCGAACGGAGGGCCCGTTGCTATGGCGGCGGCAGTAAGAAGTTATTTCAAGGGGAATATTACGCGACATCAGGGGCTTATCTTTACGGCAGGTGTTCCGACCCTCCTCGACAAATTTACGAAATATGTCGAGACTTATGCGGATCACGAGAATGTCGAGAGGCTGTTGAGTTACAAATGTAGCACGTAGTTAGGTATACGGCACCTTAACTACAGTACATATTCGATAGTATTGACATATTCGAAAATTATAACTCGTAGGATGCTTAATATGACTTGCTTAATATGCTTAATGGGGTAAAAATAAAAACACTACACTTAATCATACCACCTCCGTGGTACACCATAATAATATTGTATTGTCATGAAAATCTCATAAGTGTGCAAAATTTCAAGATTCGACAACTAGAAGTAGGATAAAATCTACTTCCAAGGTTCTCCACCAAGGGTGTTATTCTCTCAAAAACAACGGACGGGCGGACGAACGAGCGAAATCGCAGCGTCGAGTTTAGGTAGTTCCGACAGAGCGAATAAAACACATTTTAGCGCGTGCATTTTCAATTTAGCAGCATGGTTTCTGCCGATGGATCGAACGTATAAGGCTGCTTAATTGAAAATGCACGCGCTAAAATATGTTTTGTCCGCACTGACGGGACTCCTTATACTCGCCGCTTGGACATTCACTCGTCCGTCCGTCCGACCGTCGTTGTTGAGAGAATCACTACCCAGGAAAACATGAGCGGAAAGAAAAAAACGGCGGTGGTTTAATCGCCGAACAATCACCCAATTGCTAAAAGACAACTTAAGAGAGGTGAGGCAAGCATACCTACTGGGGATTTTATTCCTTATGATATTCTATTATTAGAAATAATGAGAAAATATTGCGGCATGTTATCAGTTATAATGTTTATAAGTACATACGAGTACATTCACATGGCGTATATATTTCTAGAACAAGTTAGAAATAAAACAAATCGTAAGCTAAGATCAATTTCAACACTAACGTCTATTTACTTACCTGTGCTTGGCGTAATGTTAACGATACATAATGCTTTAAGGCATTCAATCCCCCAGTTGCACTTAAATATATACTTTGTGTATTATGCAATAAAATTTAACACTTTAAAAAAGCGATTTTAATTGGAATGAAATTCCAAATTTGAATAAAGGGAGATGATTGTCATTTTACTGCACCTACCTACTTTTTGATCAGTCTTTCACGTTAAGGTTGACTGGTAGAGAATGCTTGTAGCATTAAGTTCACCTTTTGTACATTATAGTCCTAGTGGTACCCCAAAAAGTTCTGCAAAAGGTGTTAAAAGCATGAAAATCGGAATCGGATCTGCAGCCCATAAGAATCAATTTGACCCGTAGCACGAAAAAAAAAAGCAGAGGAGTTATGACGTCATATTGTTTTTATATGGTTTTTTTTTATGTTTCAACTAATTGTGATTTAATCACATTTTTAAAAATCCTAAAAAAATACTTAATGTAAATATTTTCGTAATTGCTTTCTTGAAGTTCGATATGAGGCTATATTACATATCCTTTTAGGTATATTTTGCGCAAGCACTTATTTGATAATATACAGGATTAAGTTATCGTTCTTATAGTAGGTAAGTATGTTTATAAAATAAATAAACACATGTGTATTTATTTATGTTTTATTATTGGATTTATATATGTAAATTAATACTATTTTATTTTATTATATATGTTACTGTATTATAATAGTACTTAGGTATAACCATATTCTATATCATAGAATTATAGAACTATAAATTATGTTAACCTGATTTCTTAAAGTAAGCACTAACCTTTGTCTTGTTTCTGTTTGGCCAGTTGGTTGACTGGTAGAGAATACCTTAAGGCATTAAGTCCGCCATTTGTAAGTACCTTTTTTTTATTGTGCAATAAAGTTTAAATAAATAAATAAATAATAATACAACCGTATCATACCTGGAGGAGACCAAACTTGGGATGTTTTGAAAATGATTTTTATTTTTATTTAAAACAAGTGACTGAAATAGAATTATGTCATATAATTTTAGAATGGGCTTAGTAAGCCCTTTCATTAGATACCACACACGATAGGGTTCAGAACGAAAAAAAAAATCACACACAAAAAACAATATGACGTCATAACCTCTCCTTTTTTGTTTTTTTTTTCGTGCTACGGGTCATGTTCATTCTTATTGCCTTAAGATCAATGAAATTAAAGTTCAGATTTTCATGCTTTTAACACCATTTGCAGAACTGTACTGAAATTCGGGGTGTACCGCTAGCACTATTACTGTTATTTTTGTGCAATAAAGTATTAAAATACATACATTTTCATTTCGCAAGGAATACAACATCATTCAGGCACACAAGGAAGTCTATTGTGAACTGTCAGGATATATCGGGAAGACGGAAAATTACCTACATATTTAGATGTAAATTCGTTCATGTATGTATATTCATATATCTTGGATGTTTTTTGAGTTTCGGTGCCCAAACTTCAAAACAGAAGTCTATTGCTGATCCTCTGCTGTCCGTTCGTCTGTCTCAATATTAATTACAAATTCAATTTAATTATTTCATTATATTACATACACGAAAAAGATGCATAAAGTATTTTTTTTACACTAGCAGCTTGTAGCATTATATTTGTGTAGAGCTCATTCAGGCTTAGCACAAGGCACTCTAGACGTAAGCAAGGATAAAATTACGTAGCACCCGTACAGAGAGCGAAAACTAGTTTTGGCCGAGACAAAATATTTTAAAACTGTTGTCATGATGAATTTTTATACAATTGATCTCAACTATTTCACCTCCCACCGTTGGAAAATACAAAGAAAATTCGTAAAAGCGAGAGGTCATGTTTCAAACTATATAGTTAAACGCGTTCCTTATAATTTTTCAAACTAGAAATAGAGTGCAATATCGATACGTCAAAGTTGTTTAAAGTTTCATGAACTTGGAAGCGAACAAGAGGTTAGTGCGGTAACTTTGCGAAAGTATAACTTTCTTCTTTTTGTACTGCTAATCAAGTTTGAAATTTGTAAATGATGTAATTGAATATAGATGGCTAATTAGAATATAATTTCTACTGCAAGTCTTTTGTTTTCTAATTTTCAGTGAAATTATCAAATCTTCAAGCTGCATGATGAATGGGTAACGATATACGGGTAACATACGGGTAACAAATTTGATACGTGTTGGGTGCTTGTAACATTTTGTGGAGCACGTAACACACGTCAAATCTCACCCTCTCGGATCAAAGCGAGCATTAAGTAATACCCGCCGATACACGTGTTCGGTGTCACGATGTTAATAAGCAATTAAATAGATTAATAAAGATATTTACGGCATTCTGCCAATTTGCCGTTGATCTGTAAAGGCCCCTGGAGCCTTTGATCTGGCTCGTGAGATCGATTTGTTGGCATTGTTTGACGGATCCGAGACAGCCCGGGTATTCTAATTGTTGGAGATGTTTGGTGCGTACTTGCTTTATTAAGTGTAGCAAATATTTGGATTGAAAGTAAATAACGGGGTTTTTGATCATTGACTGCTGTTGACTTACTCAATACGAATTTCCCCATTCATTATATGTTACTATTCGTAGTATTAGTATAGATACTTAGCAAGTTACAAATATGTTAATCTCATTCGCATTTCACTAGTCTTTACCACGTATTTACTTGTATAGCCTTTTCTGAAGTGATCGTCGTTAAACATTATTTCCCACCTCAAAAACCTTGGTCGTTCCTCTGCTCCTCTCATCTAGCTTTATTCCATAATGACTAAAATAAAATAATATCAGCCAGCACCATATTCATTCTGAATTGATGAATAGAAGACAGAACTGAAATGCAAGTATTGGTATAGGCAAACTGTTGCGCGCGTCAGTTAAATAAAAATTACTCGAGAAAGTCCCGAGGGAAGGGCGCATTGTGCGGTCACAATGCGCGCGCTTGATTGGCGGAAGGATGTTCTTACTAAATAAAAAATATCGACGCGTCATTTCGTGCAATTTTCTTCGAATTTTCAAACGATAAAACCTGTCATTTCGCTGTTGACGCGCCTATAAAATATTCATGCAGACGGGCGAGAGATGAGCGATTTTTTCTTCGATTTACGCGTCGAAATAAGATGTCATTTTCCGTATCATTAGCGGCGGCGGAGCGCCGACGCCACTATTTATACGCAAATACGATAAAAATGACGCCCGGCCGATCGACTGCTTGACGCGCCATTGATTAATTGCGCCCTTTTCAAATTCCTTATCTTTTTTGACGTTTTTTATTCATTCTCAAATTCCGATGGCAGTTTTCTTCGAGTTTCTTTCAATGTCTCGTTGAATTGTGTACAATTTGAGTAATGACGTCGTAATGGCGAGATATTGCGAATTTTGTTTATTGTTGCGGATTCGATGAAACGCCGACGCCGTCATCGTTAGGAAGCACCTCGGTTTCGGAAACCGTTAAACTTTTGATGACCATCGTTACCGATAGACGACGGGTGAGGTACAGAGAGATTTTCAGCTCTGCTTTGAGTGCAGCTATGTTTTTAAGAAGATTACTTTTATAGAGGTTTATTGGCACTCGTATTTCCGTGGCGAGGTAAATTCGATTGGAATAAAACTCGCTCCCAATGGCTCAGGCGGGGCGGCGTTGAGCGCTCTCTTTGCCGAGCGAAATCGCGTGGAGTAGTTTATCTCACCCGCTCACTTGCGCCCTGGCTGCTCGCTCACAAAAGAATCTGCTATGATAATCTGCGGACGTATCATGTTGGGAATATCGATGTTTGATCAAAATTCATTTTGGTCTAAATCGACATAAAAAAATATTTTATAGTAAATGCCTAAGCGAACTCGTTGTACATTTTCGGAGCACGTGTTGAAGTAAAGCCGCTTATTTTTACCATGGAGAGCACATAAATAATTACTTATTTCGCTAAAAATGTGGTGAAGTTGTCGCGTAAGGCTGGGGCTTACGGCGGCCGGCCGGGCGCGACAATATTGCGCTCCGTGTCCCGACTAATCCCGGGATTCATTTATTTTTGACAACGCAATACGATTTTATCTCACGGCTTCTGATGCTGTTTGCCTTCTGTTATTATACTCCCGCCATATTCGAGCTACTTATTTATTTACTTAGCCACCCTTTATAGGGGCGATTTCGCTTTTAATACTCGCCGTTTAGTGGTTGATTTGATTTGGCGGAGAGATTTTAAAGCGTTAGCATTTTATCGTGCTTGGGTTGAATTGCGAGAATATTACTGGACTTTACTGAGAAAATGTTAGTTTATGTTTAAATAGTATAATTATGTTGATGTAGAAGAAATAAACTTGTGCGCTGTACCATCACTTGGTCGGGTGGAAGTATCCCCGGCCCTCGATGTAAGTGGGTCGAACTGAAAGTGACAGGCAAAGTGCATGCCTAAGTCCACTTTTAATTAATTATTGAACGCCTGTTCCAATAATTTAATACGAAAAATATGTTCCAATTTCAATAAAATCGCAGATAATGTCATTAAAATTTTCTTAATAACGTTACGTTAAATGTGTCTTAGTCGAAAGAAGGACAAAATGCGTACTAGAGGACCTGTGTTAAGCCCAGCCTATGCTGCACACACAAAAAAACTGAGGCAGTCCAAAAACGCTTCATTTACCACCATGCTTTGGGAACTTAAAAATTATCCAAGTAGTTCTTCTCAGAAATTTCAACATTACAAGTTGTGTCCTCTGGAGACAAAAGGGCAAAGGAAGACGTTGTTTTCTGGTTTCAGATGGCAAAGTGGAATTTAGCCCTTACATTTTGCCAGTCAGTCGTTCAAGCAGTGGACTACCTAAATGTAACACATTTGTTACACGCACATACATCCTTCCAAAAAACAATTGCCGACCAAAATTCGCCATTAGGTATATCGCATTTGTTCACGATGTAATAAAATTAGAGACGATTGTGATATGTTCACTGTTTCTGTAGTCTCGGCCAAATGGCTATTCTCTCCTCTCTCTCCCCATATTCCAAAATGACTACATTCTCAGCAGGGTTAGGGACAGCTTAAACAGGTTCTTTGTAAACCTTTGCTTGGAGCAGAATCGATTCGTGAGCGTTATGATCGCTGGGATTCACTTGTTATTCTTGGTTTTTAATTCTTCCTGCGCTGCGTATGGATGGTGTGGCGAATATGGTCTTTTAAAATGATAAGGACGGCTTGAATTCAAACTGGTTACTGTTAACATAAAATGGAACGTATGCCATAGCAATAAATTACATGGAATCATGTGAGAGTTTGCTTGTGTAACGTTTAATTTGGTTAGTTGTATACCCAACTTCGTACCTATCGGTCTGGCTAAAATTACAGAATGCATTGTAGCTCGTGTCATCGTTTAATTTTTAATCTGCACTTCGTAAATATCATCATCTAATTCTTAGCGCGTGTGGTCCACGTCTCTAATAAAGTTTTGGCACATTTCATTCTAATTTCAGCCGAGACACGGCGGCGAAGACCTGTCGCTTATCAACACTATGCTTGACGAGCCCCATTTGCATATTTTATTAAAAACCTCGACGTCGGAGATAAAAATGAAAATGAGACACGTCAAAGAAAAAAAAAACAACTGTCAAAACGCACCAGACAATGGTTATTTTGGACGATACGAAAAAACGAAGTTTTTTGTCATGGAAATTTTTGGGTGGACACTTTGCATTTTCTTTCTCTTCCCCATTCCTTGGGGCGTGGAAATCTGTTTTTTTAATTATCGTGTTTGGTAATTAGTTTCGGGAGAGATCGCTTTCTTCCGCTGCCTTCTGCCGACAACTTGTCTGCAGTTAATGAAGCAATTACCACTAGGCCGTGATTAACGGCGACTGCGGACGCAATTTATTTAATTTCTAACCGACTTAAAAAACCTGAAGACTTTTTACATTCGGTGCGAGCGATTTTTTAAGTTGTGTTGACGGATTTCTCTGAAACAGGTTAACCGGTATGGGTAGTTTTTATTCGTTGCCGAAATAAAAGGCGCATTTAAGTTTTAGTTATTACTAGTAAACACTGGAGTTGGGATTCCACGGAGCTCAATATACTTTTATGAAGGAGGTCAAGCAAATTTTCATCATTTAAATACACCCTTCCCACATGAGCGGAGTTTCGGTAGTAATTATAGTACTAATAGTAAACGAAGAAGAAAGAGAGTAGACCACTGCCAACTACAAGTATGCTGGTTACACACGGAGGCAGAGAAGTAGACAGCAGAGAAGAACTGCTAGAGTATGAACGCACACGCCGGGAAGGAACAGTACTGTTTTGTGCGTTCACACAGTAGCAGTACTCAGCTGTTTACTGTTTTGTCCCGTGGCTATGCTTACCTGCAACTTACCCCCAAACTTTAGCTAACTCGTGTTCATGACAATTACAACATCGCAGAAATATTAAGAACTCACCAATTAATTCAAATTGCAGTAAATAACAAGCTGTTTCACTATCATTCATGTTACGAGATATAGGCGCGTTTGTTAAAAATACAAACTTTGTACCCTACCTTTATGATTTTATCGACCACTTTATATTGCTTTAACATACCCCGGGATAACTAAGCAGCTCCACAACAGCAATTAGGTAAGCTGCCGCGCACTCGGTGTGGTTGCATGGATGCAAAAAAGTCGTTTGAAGTGGCCAAACAAATTACGGGGACACTTGGCGGGATTCACGGCTTTATCCCGCAAATGACACACGGGACTGCCGGGATTATATCGATTCGGCTGCAAACGCGTAGCTTATAAAAAGTACTGTTCGGGCGAGATTGGGACTCTATTGGTAATTTGGATTAATTTGTAGACAGAAAATATTTTTCCCATCCTAGATACTGGGATAATTGGGTAGTACGTTGACATCAGCATTGTACGAGTATACCTATATTTACGCATGTTAGTAAATGGAAATTCATAGAGCGGCAGTATCAAATGATATTATGGCACCCTAGCACCTTTGGAACGCCATAATATTAGTATTACGTGACCAAATTTAAAACGACCAATTAGGGTTGATTTAGTTCAAGCAGATGTTCTTATTCCCCTGGCCGCGTTAACCGCCGAATCCATCACATCTGTAACTCGAGCACCAAATCAATGTAAACGACACGGAGATCCCTCTGTTTTTTACCGACCCTCTAATCCCGGCCTCCTCTAATGCGAAGTAATTTCGCGACCCCGGGACATTCCTGTTTACAGCCTCTTACGGACTTAATGTGTTCCTGTATGGCCTCTAAAATGTCTCTTTTGGACGCGTTAACTTTGATGTTTTTCATATTTTCTTGAGAAAAATTGTTGTGTACTACTTACAGGAACTTCTGTTCTCTTACCTAAACATTATTAACATTTGTAAAGTAATTATAAAAAGTGAAGTATATAATGACAGGTACGTCAAATATCCGCCATTTTTCACAGCTCATGGCTCCTTTAAGATAAATTAAATGTGTTCTCAAAGATATAATCTCAATGTGTACATAAAAACCACGTTGGTGTCACTGGGTGCTAATGAAAGTCAAGTCAAGGAAATTAAAAATCTCAAACAGGGGGCAGTTACAGTAAATCCCAGCACTAAAACTTGTATATATCTCGGCGCGTTGTAAAAAATCATTGCCTCCGTCTACCCTTGGCCCTCGGCGAGGGGAAAAATCTAATCTGTGCATTTTTTGCGGGACCGCGATGCCACAAAGAATTTCATTTCCCAGTGTTCATCTATCTCTATTTCACTGACGGCCCTTGTTCTTGGCTCCCTCGCCCCCTCCCTCGCTCCGCGGCCGTTTTTTAGTCTTCCTCGATCGCAGATAAGGTTAAGCGCGCTCTTCTTATTAGTGGTTTGTACGCGACATTCGCAGCCTCATTTTAATTTATTACCGCTGCATCGCGCTCGCTTCTTATCCCCGCGTACAATTTATACAAAGCCGTATTAACTTACCTATATTACCAAGTAGCCACGCATGCTTCGGTCACAACGGAACCGACTCGGACGTACAATTGATACACAATAGCTGCGCGGCGTGTTTATCATAATAATAAACACTACAAAGAAATCCGATAAGCGAAAGTCAACTTATAATTGTATTACTAGCGGCACAATCAAAATGAGCCTCCACAAAAACAGAATTACACAATTGTACACAATTGACATTCAAATCCGTGGACATCGACGCTTTGTGCGTTTATTGCCTCTTATTGAGGCGTAATTGTCAATAAATTCCTACGGGATCGGAGTTTAATGTGGGTTTGGGTGAAAAAGTTATGTTATATTAATATTTTTACGAGAGCGTTTAGGACGGGCGATAAGATCTGCGATTGAGAAGTTTTTTCTTTCAATTTCCGTTTCGATTTGTTGGCTCATTATTGATGAGGGCGATAGGGGCAGTGGTCGCACGGCGATGGTATCGCGGCCGCGCTCGCGACGGCGACCGCCGGCCGCGCCCTCTCGCGGGCACTTGTGGAGCATCACTTCAATGATGCCAGCCGCCGTTATGATTTATTTTCGGGGAAATTTATTACATAACAAGCGTTCGACGGCTATTTGTAAGACAAATTCGTGACTCGTTCGCGGCGAAGGCAGTGATGAATCGTTAACGTAAGTGAAAGTTGAAGAATAATTATTTATGTTACTCTAGTATTTTCACTTACTTATATCTATCTATACCGGCTTGATTAGAAATCCATTTAGTAACTGTGTAGTAGCCGCTGAACTGTTTCAAGTTAATTCTTGGAGCCACTTCGAGCTATCGATCGCGGTTACCGAGGACACGAAGTTAGTTGAACACTATTACTTAGTGCCTGGGTTTGAATTGGTAATACAATACAACAACTTAGTCTGGTCGGTTGTGGACAAATTACGAGTATGTGCCTAGTTTCGTTTGACGTCACGCAATAGCCGATAAAAGACATAATATTTAGGTTGTTAGTAACATTTTGTTAGCGAGTGAAACTTTTATTACTTTTCAATAAGCTCTAAGTGAATACGTATTCAGATATGAATATTGTTACCTAAGCAGTTGTGCCTACGTATATAGGTGGGGTGTAAGCACATAGTGCAGGCTGGGTCATATAGAGGGATTAATTCCGGGCACGTAGGCTCGATAACTGATCTTGGGGGCTGGGGTTGCTTAATAATATGGCATTATTATTTTCTCATTCTGCTGTAGAGGAGAACTTGAACATTTTTTGCAATGCTTGCCAAAAATAATGAACGTGTTATATACATACTATAAAAGACAACATTTTTTCAAAAATACACATAAATAGGTAGATGATAAAGTTTATAAAATTACTAAAATACTACAGTATAAACGATAATTATTTATGTAACACACATTACCCACGTATTATATTAGCGATCTATGGGTTGACCAAAAACGAATCGTTTTTTATAAATAATTGCTATATTATTCAAAAAATACAATCGAATTGAGACGCTACTCCTTTTTTGTAGTCGGTTGACAAATGAAGAAGAAATTCTCAATTTTCGAAGTATCATTAATTAGGTATAGTATCACTACAAATAATTACACTGTCATATATTTAACTGTACGTATATGTCTGCGTTTGCGGTCGGGGACAGTAAGATAACGCTTATTAAAACACGTCAGTCGCCGACACTATCTACCCTCCATCTGCGAATGGAAAAATGTTCAAACGTACACTTGTTCCTCTTATCATTATCGGAATATGATTTCGGTGATAGAGCGAGAGGTTAGGGTAGGAGATCTGTATATTGATTACTGTTGTGAGGGCGCCTGAGTTGCGCCTGAGGTGTATGTACAGTCAGAATACGGGAGTTTTAAGACTTGCTACTCTTCACAATTTAGTAGACTAATAAATATTGGATATAGTTGTATAACCGACTGAACCCAATATATATTACACTGCCAAAATAAGAATAGTGGTAACAGGCTCAATAATCCCATGTTGTAACTGTAACTCTGAATCATTCATAGTTCTATACTAATAATAATATGAAAAATGTGAGAGTAACGCTGTATGTCTGTCTGTTACACTTATACAACTAAACCGTTGATCCGATTTCCTTAAAATATGGTCGGGATATAGCTTAAGCTCTGAGAAAGGGCATGGGATACTTTTTATCAGCGATATAAACGACTTCTAAGTGGACGGAGTCGCGAGCAACAACTAGTCCCTATTATAAACGCGAGAGTAGTTATATTTGTTTGTTGCGCTTTCACAACTAGACCACTGCATCTCATTCAATTAAATTTACAGAAAGGAAAAATAACACTTTTCATCCTTAAAAAGAAAGTTTCTTGAAGCAATAGCGATACACGAATAGGTAGGTACAATGCGGATAAAGACGCGGGTACAAGCTAATCAGTAGCTATTATTTATTTCAAAACAATTGGTCGTCTAATGGTGAAATACATTATCAATAGGTACAATGTTATGTAGCGGTATGTAATAGAACATACTTATAACAACAAAATATCGATTACTCACAAGATAAAACCCACTTTGTAACATTTGATATAACATTCAGTTAGTACAATAAACGAAATGTATGACGATAAAATTAATAATGTCACATGTAATGATTAATGAACTATGTATAACGACTAAATGACAAAATATTCACATTATATATAAGATGGACAAACATAATGCTGAAACAATGTAATTAATTTCTGGCGCTTCACCGGAGCTTCAGTGGCACTCTCACTTCGCTCGCTCGGCTCGCGCATTTTTTTGGTCACAATTCTAACCCAACCTAACCTAATGGTAGTGATCTTAAATAGGCCAGAAAGGACACATGTGTCGAAATTCATTTTAGCCTTCAATATGACAGCTGACAAATACTTCCTTCCTTTTTTAATATTGCTAAGTATACGTACGCCTTGAAAATATATAAAATGACCCCTGAAATCTGTTATATTTGGCTGTTTGGGAAGCTCTCAGGTCGGGAAGCGAGCGACATCAAAAAGTCCGCGCCCGGTTTTTAGCAATCATCAAATTGATCTGTCCGAGCGCCATCTGGCCCGTAACTAAAACGCTTTCGGCTTCCATCAGCCGAGGAATTAATTCATATAAAACATATACTGCCTATAGGACCGTATTGTAGGGGCCGCGTGTGTACTCGATCTATTAGGAGTATTAAAATAACCGTACACGAGGGCTTGAGTAACAGGTGCGTTTGTGTACAGCTACAGATTCATCGCGAATAAGATAAGGCTTCTAATACACAATGTACCAGCCTAAATGTAACCCGATTTTAAGTTCTTTCTTGATAAATTACCCCTGGGAAAATGTACCTTTATACGCTTTCAAAGCCTACACACCTTCCAGGTGCGATAAACTACCAGTATCCGTTTTAACAAACAACTCACAGCTGCAAATAACAACCAGCCAAACCATACTTGAAAAAGTCATCGTGCGTGAAAACGTTAGTTTTTAGTGAAACATGTTTTGAGCGTGGGGAGGTAAGTACAAAACATTTTCATATTCTACCTGAAAATTGTAACGTTTTCCCGGCTCGGGCGGGCCGCTGCACGCGCGCTCATCAACTAATGGTCCGTGCGCGGCATTTGAACCGAGCCTACACTCGGCACAAAACAACCGCCTGCCTAGTCGCGAGCCTGCTTTCGGCACTAAATTATAACGTGTAAAACACGGTCGCTCCTTGCATTCCGCGCACGGGATTTTTATGAATGGCGCGATTATTATTCGCATTTTAAACTCGAATGCGGAGCTATTCTCCGCGAGGCGTATAGCAATATTCGTAACGAGTTTTCTCAACGACGCTACCTAATTTTTGCGTGGAGTTTCGAAGCGGTCGCAAGAGGGCCGCGAGCTCGGCAGGCGCCGCGGCCGGAACGCGGCGAGCGCTCGATTGTGGACTGCACGAATCGAATGCGATTGCAAATTTATTAGCGGGCGGACGTCGCGCTCCGCGGGCTCACGTACGCGCAGTTGTTTTTACTCGCCGTGTATTTTTTTTCTCGACGAGCCTCGGCTCTCCCCTTTTGTTCTCAAGTGGACCAGCTGTCATTATACGCCATGTTACTGTTTTTTTTCGACGTTTTTATAGAGTTTTGCGTTGCGAGGCGTTCGGCTCGGAAAAAATGTTCGTTTTGCGTGCGTCCTGGAGAGCTTGCGTGTCGAGTGATGTCGACGCCGCCAATTGAAATGAGTTATGGAATTTATTTCAATTTTCTCATGCGCATTTCAGCTGGAGAGGTCTTTGTTTTGCAATTACAATGCTTTATGAAAACAGGGCAAAATGTACGTTAATTCGAAATGAGCGTGGTATGCACTTTGCATTTGAAACAAAGTATTTAAAGGTACACGATATTGCAATACTTTTTCTCGTGTCATTCATGTCAAGGGCGTAATATCAGCAGCAAAATGATATTCTGTACATTTTATTCTTCAAAGTGGGCACAAGTACTTTTCTCTTACACACAATTATACGCAAATGTACAAATGCAAGCTGCAATGTTAACATGTGTCACTGCTGTTTTCAAGTGGCTTCTGTTTGATAATCTAAGCGAACCCTTTCAGAGGGCCCCACAAGTGTGTAATCAGTGTAGGACCCATTTGTTTCTATATATGTACTCGTATATTGTATTGATCCCGTTTTAAACCACTGCTAGGGGCTTCGTTCGATGCCTTTATTTGTCATGCATGAATAATATTCATCGATTGTTCGCGATTAGAATGTGTAGCAGTGCTACGGCGTAGCACTAGTAGAGGCTACAAATACTTTATTTATAACTTTTCAAGTATTGCTGTAAATAACTAAAGGTGCACTTACACGGACAACTTATAGCCAACAGCAAATAGCAGTACTACGTAGTTCTATTAAACTATTATTCTATTATTACGCTCAAAAAACTAAAACACTTAATATGTATAACCAACCGTTCCAACTAGTTGTTCTCAAGCCCACGTTTCTATATTTTAACAAGCCGTCCCGTTCGGCGATGTTTCTCTCGATTGGCAAGATGAGACGCTCGAGTGTTCTTGCCCGAGCCGATATTGCCTGGACCGGCTACTTAGTCGCCGGCACAATGCCCGGGCCAGCTCTACGCGTTATTAAAATACCGACTGGATCTCAAGATTTTATCGATTTGAGGTTAGAATAGAAATGGGGAGTATAGGCGACTTGGTTTGCTTAAGTTGGTAGTGATCCTTTTTTCCGCTGAGAAAATACTTTTACGCATACCACCTAAGCTCGGGGGAGCCTAACATGGTTATGTGGGACTTACCAACTTAACATTAAAAATTAAAAATCCAGTAATTCTCCCTCCACGCCGTTGTAGGCGAGGGCTGCAGGTTCTGTTTGCGCATTCGACTACGACCCTCACCGGCAGGCTCACGTACCGCGGCCTCCAACTTTGAAAGAGCGCCTCGGAAGAATTAAGGGCACTTACAGTCCAGTGGACCAAAGAAGGACCTCCCCGATCTTATTACCCGCAGGTCCACTCCACACGTTTTGGCTGCAGAGGATAGGGATAACAGCGCATCGAAATATCGGCACTCCTCTTCCTCTGCCGCAAACACCGTTTAGCCCCGCCAGATTGCAGAGGGTATCTCAATATTAGCATGCCTCTCCTCCCGCAATCCTGGCCACACAGGACAGGGACAATGGCGCACCGTAATCCAGGCAATCGTCTTCGTCTGCGGCCCCGCCCTGACTGCGGGAAGAAGTTTCCCTCACCCCCATTCCGTCCGTCACATCACACGGAGGCTCAAAAGGGATCCTCCACGACCACTCAGGCTGGTACCGGGTACCTCTTACTTTCACCGTGGGTGATTAGTCCATGGTTACTTAGCCCCACCACCATGATAAGGTGGGTACCAGTTAGCGGTCCCGGGTTCGATTTGCTAAGGCCGAATATTTTTATGTATGTATTTTTCTATAAAAGTATGTTTATCATATCACCTATAGTACAAGCCTAGAGCTTAGTTGGCATTAGGTCCATTTTTGTAAGGTTTTCCCTGATGTGTCATTGTTACAGCAATTCTTTAATTTTGGCTAATTGGCAACACCAAAATTAACTACAAGTTTAACGTACAGCTGAAACAATGATCGTGGAGGTCGTGGAGGTCGCGGAAGTTCAATGGATACGGTTAGACGCGGGACGTACTTACGTCAGAACGGGGGTCATTCGTAGTAGAACTCCTTTGATGAAAACAGTGAGCGTATTTAGTCATGTATGGATAAATAAACAGGCATTAGATACAGTAGTTAATAAATAATAACTTATACAGGAGCTGTATTCTACTCGGTTAAACCCTATTACTTTTCACGTGTTATCGTATGTTGTTTCTAACTCGGCCGCCATTACTGTCAAGTAAATAAGAGCTATCATAACTTTGACAATACGATATAATGTCAAAAGGAATAAGGTTATACTGAGCAGAATATAACCCCTACATGCTTAATGTACCAACACGTATCTAAACACAATTATTTCAAACAAATTGAATAAATAAAATCACCAAATTCTACAAAAAGTACATCAAACTAAGAAATTATATTTCACGGAATTCTCCTTGAAGAATGTCGCCGACCCAGTTGGTAATAAACCAAATTGACGTGGCCTGGAAACTACTCAAATAAATCAAGGGTCTGTCCCATCTCAATCCAGTGCATTTTAGGAAATTATTTCTCCATCACATTACTGTATTGGTGCTCCGCGGAGCGCGCCCTCTGCCGGTGCGTGAGAGGACCCCGGATCCCTCCTCTCTGACAACTATTGAGCTCTGCTGCTATGCAGTAATATATGTATATTTCGTGATATTGCTTTGCTATACATTAGACTAAATAATTATTTAGTTAAATTTTTGCCAGAAATAGTTAGTGACATATGTAACTGTAAATTCCACAAATGGAATTCTAATTATTTAACTTTTGAGTGGATTTCCATTTCTATTTTGTACGAATTGGGATTGACCAAAAAAAATTACTCACGGTTTTTACTTTCTCATTCGAAAGAATAGGAAATTTTAAGACACCGATTCCATTAATTTTGTATTTGACCCAATAGTTTTGTTTTAATATCTATATTTATTTAGCAGACATTTTATGGATGACGTGATTATTTTAAATTTGGGATGGCATTTACTAATAAATTACAACAAATAAATGATATCCAATGAAAAAAAGTGATTGTAATAGTGTATTAAAACATACTATTTCAAGCTGTTTTCACCTAACCCGTAAGATACACCTAGGAGGGCTTCAAGCCGAAAACGAAAGTCAAACAGAGGTTAAATATACTTTTGTCGAAATATCCAAAATAGATAAACATTTCAAATACATAATAACGCAGAACGGCTTTAAAACCCTATTCCTCGAAATGGTTTTCGAATTGGAGTAATTGTAAAAATATGAACAATCCCAATTGACAGTTTTTTTTTTAAGATCACCTTTTAATTTTACTCAACTAAACTGTGATGTGGAACTAACCACTTAAGTGCTGGTGCAAATTATAATTGTCGACCTACAAGCAACTGCAACACTTGCAACTCGAATGCATAAGGCACGTGACTGGAAACCTAATCTAAAAAATGCTTATCAATGTGAATTTAGGGAGCAAAAACTATTTTTAAAACTAAATTAGAAATATGAAGTTGAACGTCAACAACTTTCACTATTCAGCCTCAACTGGTGTCAAGTCACGAGAACAAAATTTCACGAAAAGTATTCATTGGTTTTCTGTGACAAGGGACCTAGTAGATAACTAAAATTCTAAACTATAAGTAGTTATTATAGTAGCACGTAGTTGACAAGTCCTTTATACGAGTAAAACTGAAAAAGTGTAGTTATAGTACACTGATACACAATAACACTTGATCTTAACATCAACACAAGTCTATAAAGGCCATACCTACCGTAACGGTACACTTCGCAATAAGATCTAGGTCCATTTGGAGTGATTGAGTTTACGGCACTACAGACTAACAGATTACCTAGAGTCCCAAGCCTATCTGGTCGCCTGACAGTTCAAAATCAATGGAGCGCTCAAACTAATCGATTTATGCGTGCTAGCAATATTCGTACGGCTGGCTATAAAACTGTCGCTCACCACACATCATCAGATTTTGGGGTTCCAAAGTCAACTAGGAGCAGTTATAGTTTTGCCATGTCCATCTTCCATCCGTGCATCTGTCCGTCTTTCCGTATATCCACGGTCTAACTCAGAGACTCTCGGTATAACAAAGCTCTTATACATTTAAATTACGCCGTCAAAGTTGTAAAATAAAATCTTGATCCTCACAGCCAAAAATACAAGTAATAAAATCTGAAAAATATCTTAAAATAAGCCACATATAATAAATTTTAGCGGAAAACTATCACGACTAAGTAGACTAAATTGGTTCATGGTATAGGTACAATCGACTAAAGTGTTTTTATACCTGTTAATTATCTAAGACAGCACCAAATAACTATTAATAGACAATTCGTTCATACTTGTTGTTTTTCGAGATAGTTTTTTGTATTTGTTGTAACGGCTTCGTAACCGTACTCTGAGCATGGTTCAACATGCTCTTCCCCGGTTTTATAAACGACAAGTTCAAGTTAGATTGCCAAATGACGACAATCGTCAGGCCGCCTGCCGGTTGGCCACAAATAAATATATAGCGAATTTAATCGTGAGGCGTCAGACTGCGACCGAGATCCAAGCCGCATGCCTCACACTTGCAGTTCGAAGAAATCATCAAGCCAATATTGGCCAGGGGGTTAATTTGCCCTGATTGAAAATTGTGGATCCTTCAGTCATGAGTAAATTATGTTACAAAGGTCTTGGTTACTTAATAGCTATACTATTTATGACTGTTCGGACCCTTGTTTATTCACTGACGAGCCGACACACGAACTCTAAATCAAATCACGATTAGATTGTAATATTGTTCGATATACATTGTACTGTAACTGATGACAAGACATCAATCTGTCGACAGAGTGTTAAACATGTTTTATAACTTGTTGCTTAGAGGTTTTAGATTAGTTACGAGTACGTTCGTAAGTTTCATTGGGGATTATGAACTCCCTATGGTTGTGTATTATATATGTGATATTACAGTGTCGTAACGATCGACGGACTTTGATGCTTTTTTAAATTTATAGAGCCGGTCCGCTAGGCCCTGATATCTAGGTAGTCGCATTTCAATAAATTGTTTTTTGTTTTCTGTTTTCTTATTTGCTACCTTATGTAACGTGCCTCCGGAGGCTGGTCAAAGGACAAAATGTTTGGAATTGACATAAGTGACATCCGGCAGCTTTCGTCAATCCAATACATCTTCGATATCGATAATTTTTCCACCCAAACGGTTGTCCTGATACGTTTACGGGCTCTACCTACGTGACGTTTGTACGTACGAGAACGTTGCATGGATTTAATAGGTGCCTAATATAATTTATTTCTTAAGTAACCATACCATAACCCAAATCTCATAAGTCCTCTCAACTAAGAAGGATATCATGTCAAATAATAGTGCTTTACCTCTGTGTAATTACACAGAGTTATAGCAATGCGATGGCTTTACTTCATCGACCATTTGTTATTTTACAAGAAAACACACTGCCATTTAGTTTTATTTTATTAATTTTCACCTAAACACAGCTACCGCAGTTCTGCTGCGGATATTCACATTTCTTATTCGATGCTGCGCGTATGGATAGGTAGGTACTGATTGATTACTTTATCGTCATATTCTTGTTTTGACACATTTTTATTTCAGCAGATTCTTATTTGGACACGTTTTGTTTTTCCAAGAAATGTATAGTAGAACACACACACACACACGTTTTGTTTGTCAAGATCGTAGCAAGTGGAAAGAAGTGGTCTCTGCCTACCCCTCTGGGAAACAGGCGTGATTTAATGTATGTATGTATGTATGTATAGTAGAAATGTAGCATAATGTTAAAGTAAATAAACAAATGACTTCTTGTATTATTTAAATATAGTACGAACTATTTAATATAACTTTGACATTCCCATGAAAAGGAAATGCATCTAAACAAGAATATGTTGTCAAGAATGTTTCTAATCGGAAATACGATGAAAAATCTAGACACTGCCTCACATAGTATCATTTTCGTTTTAATTCCTATGCATAATATGATACTAAAGATTGGACTGCCTGTAGAAAACGTTCTCACGTAAATCAGTGCATTCATCTATTTCAAAACTGTCCCAAGAGGATGCCGATGCTCACATTGTTTTCCGATGCTGTATCGTTGACTAGTGCCATGTCCGTTACGAATTACTCAGACACGACAGTGTCGGCGTGTTCACTACGCGACATGATTCCACGGCTCTTTCTGAGAACCTTCCCTCCTGTAAATAAAGGTTAGAATGGATTAATACAAGTGCCATGTCAGTCTGTCGGGGCGTAAGTGGAATATTATTCGAGAGACGACGTCCGTGTCCTCCTGCATACAGATGATATGTGAGTCACGTTTTTCACGCGTCACTAACTACTAATTTATGTTAATAACGTCCCGAGAAATAAGTCATAACTATGTAAGGCACGTAGGTATTTAGTGTTCGCCTCGAGTTGCACGAGATGTATTCAATGACGGTGAGAAAAGTGGCAGCTTAGCCGCCATCTTGTTTGCCAGTACACCTTATATCAATAACATTTATCTAAATATAAGTCCAGACCTCTATCACATTTTAATTAAGTATCTTATACCTACAGGTTAACAATATGGTATCTCTGTTACATTACTGCCTTTATTTATCGTAAAAAGGAATGTGATTTCCGATACAAAGCGGAACAGAGCCCCTTTCGTTTAACTTATTAATTAGTCGTCGGCTTTCTTCGTATTTCTAAGAAACACTACTGATAAATATACTGAAAACTATTAAGAGGTTACATGCAGTATTTGTTTACATGTAGGTATGTTAACTCTTTTTTGAACAAATAAATGTTTGACAAATTAAGAACGATTAACATTATTAAAAACGAGTAAAGGTACCTACGTCGTCTGTCTAATGAGCCGCATCCATTTTTATTGGAATCGGTAAATAAGATCAAATGTTTACTGTGGGGTTATTATGACGTAGTTATGCAGTTCTCTTTACGCTGAGAGAAAAGGACAGAGATGTAATACTTCTATAGCTCTGTCCTTTACGCTCGCCGGAAAATGAACGGCAAAGTCATGTCATAATAACCCCCCTGGAATGTTTTTGTGAATACCGCCACATCCGACAAATATACATATCTCTTATATATATATTGTTAATTTTGCTATATCGCTAATACAATATTAAAAACTCTTAAACGTCTACGTTATCTATTATGACTTTCAGTAGCCAAAAGCGTTATCCCCTACGAGCTGCGTCCAGCAGCCGAGCCCGCCACGCGACGCGTCACAGCACAACACAGCCGGCAACATTTAGGGCTACGATTTTCCACATCTCAGACACTGTAATGTCAGTTATACAATAGAGCATTCCCCGTCGAGTGGAGGCTCTTATCGATCTACGGGGACGTCATCGAGCGATAGCGACCGCGACGCAAAAAGCGTGTCGTGGTGTCAGTGTGGCGCTCACAAAGGCTTTGTGCCGCGCCGGACGCCGCTCGCCGCCGCCGCTACCTTTGTTTGATGTTTAGTACTCACTAGACACTAAAAGTGGCGATTTTAGTGTCTGCACTCTGTTAGCTGAAGTTGAAGCGCTAATGGCTGTAACGGCGGAGTACGCGCTCATTGTTTGTTTGCAGGTTCATGACGTAGAGGACAAGAGTGAGAGTGTGTGTGTATGTAAACACTTTGTAAATACATAGGATTATAAATAGGGAATAGGATTACGAGAACCCAAGACCGCTAGCATTGCTTAGTTTTGTTAGATTCTGTGAGAAAACTATGTGTTATATTTGTATAGAGCTTAGTTTGCTAGTATAGGTCAGTTAAAAGTTATTTATGCACCTTGATATGTTTTCTTGTTAAATGAACAAAATATATATAAAATGGGTTTGAGTATAAGAACTTGAAGCCAAGTTCCACAGATGCTGGTAGCATTTGTTTATTGTATAGCCATGCAACGTGCACCCTAGGTAGCTGCCAGCTCGGTGGTCTCCAGTTGAATCGATTAGCATTTTGAATAGGTACTTCCGAAATTAACGTTCATATTATATAACAGCTCCAGCTCATTTTAAATAACCCAAATAAATGCGGCTGTTAGTGAGCGAATACCGTAATGTGTGAATGACAAAGGACGTATGGGCAGGTTTTAATTAATTGAAACTTATTATTCAATTCCATGAAAGGTAATGGAAAGTCTAGGTAAAATGCAGTAACCTATATGTAGCTTATTTTGTTTCAGGAAGAATCGAGTTATGCATGTGCAGACAGATAGAACTCTTTAGAACCAACCTTTTAATATATATAAGTATATAGCTTAATAGCTAACGTAAGTGTTTATCGGGAAACGTCCCCTCAGATGGCAACTCGCTCGCGGCGACGACGAAACTCCGCGATGTTTTCGCTCAAAATAATAAGTTCCAAGTCAATTTTTTGCAAAACTTGGTGTAATGGATTGTTGAGAACTTCGATAACTTTCGGAAGTCGCTCTTCGATTTTATTTTGCGAAAGATTTTTTTTAGCCAATTTCTCTTGAACGAAGTTAGAAATCTTGCAGTCACCCTTCTCCAGGCGCAGAATATATTAAGCTGCGGTATTTATTATTTTATTGCGCATTTTCACTGAAATTTATACGCGCATGTAATTTAAACGGTGTTTATCACAAATACAATAGATTTGTGGTGATTTTATGAACAGTTGAATGCTTTCAGTTTAGTTTAGTATTTGCTGTCATGTAAAATTCAAATGACAAGGGGATGAAAATTTATTAATGAATGTATACTTTGAACATGAATTGATAGACATTAAATCACTTACTGCATAGCAACATCACTCTCAAACAGCTCGCATAACGGCAGACTTTAAACCAAGACGAGCCCTCAGGGTTGCCCCCAGCAATTTCTGCTCGTGGCACTTTGATGACGCGTAAAACAAATACTATAACACTCATCCGTCACGGCGGCGGGGAGCGAAAGTTAATAAAATTCATGTATCGGAAACTTATAGGCGTGAAATATTGTTTGTGCGGTAAGTGAAAAGGGTGCAGCCCTCAGATTTGTTTAAGAAACTCGAAGATTTCTGGGTTTATGGAGCCGTTATTGTGTTTTACGCGTTGCGGTTGAGCATTTTTAGAGTTCTGTCGGCGAAGTTATGTTTCCGTGGTACTCGCCCGACTTTATGTCTGACAGAGCCTCTGATTGATTTGCTTTATTAACCTATAATATAAAAATAAAATTGGTACAATAATGCATTTACACCCTTCCCCACATAAGTCTTACTGTAGAAAGCTCTAATTGTGCGGTTTATAATATTTGTCGTGTTTTATTATTTCAGAAAAGAAGATTTTACTTATATTCGTTTCTAATATTCCTAACCTTGTTAACCCTAAATGCCAAACATTCACCCTATCAATGCATTAAATTATACCTCACTAGTTTGGCCAAGAGGGCAGATTAGACAGCTGTCATCTTAGTACAAAATATGTGTTTGAGGTTATTTTTTGTACTAAGATGACAGCTGTCTAATCTGCCCTCTTAGAACGGCCAAACTGTAGTATGATATCCTGCTTACATCAACGTACTACGTGATTGTTTTTTTACGACTTTGTCAAGTTTTATAACCTTGTAACTTATAATAATTGTGCCAACAACTTGTACAAACTTTTAGTCCCACTTCATTATAAGATAACAGGTACTAGGCCAACAGCGAAAATATGTGGCAGTCTGCAGATGAAACCCAAGCCGAGACACAGCGGCACCAGCGGTATCAGCATTAAAATAAAAATAAGTGTGGCCATAAATAGCCGCGCACAAAGACAAGATAGACGGTTATAGTGGACGGTGACCGCTCGTGCACACAACTTAGCTTGAACTAGTTACGTATTTTTTTCTACGTTTAACCTTTCAAGGCGTATTTGCGGAAAGACAGTATTCGGATACGTAATAATACTCATTGCAATTATAGTGTAAATTGAGGAGTATTTCATGATAAAATGCAGAATTACCTGTGGAAGTCCCAGTCTAACGTGATTTTAATCGGTGTGTCTTTTCTTTTTAGGGAGATGGAGAGAAAACACGGGAGTTGAAATGGGGCGTTTAGATCTGCATTATATTTAATAGTTTTAATGTTTAAATTGTCAAAACCCATCAATTGATACATTAGGTGCCTACATAGGCACCATTTCAGGCAATTTATATTAAAACCCACTAGATGTTTTACCCCGCGTCCTCGAATAGATGCGATAAAGTCCATAACGAAATTGAAAATCCTCCATCACCTGTAACCAACTTCCCCTTACCTGTCCTATCGGTCATCGTGACCCATGCGTCCCCACTCTCCCCTCAGAGAGGTCATTCTTCCCAGTATTTTCGACGCCAAGAGGGCAAGGAATGAAATAAGAAAGGCTTCAATCGCCGTCAACCCCGGCTACCCTTTTAAAGCTAGATGATAGATGGTAGCTGTTGACTCGGTGACGCAAATATAAATTAACGGTGACACTGCAAGTGGTTTCGGTTAATTCGTTTTTTAATTCGCGGTAAAGAACTACAAACAAAACTGTATTAAACCGTTTTCCACGGCCAATGTTTGTGCCAATCCGATTAAATTGATCCAATAACAGTCAACATATTAGTTGTATATCGCAATCTTTACCTTTTAGGTACAAGTTAGCACATACTCGTACGAGTATGAGTGGTTCAAATTACTAAATAAATAAAAATCATCATCATAATAAAATAACCAATACTAATCCAATCACATCCCTAACTAAACACTCTCTAAAATTTACTAATTTTCCTTTCAGTTGAAAAACGAAGTTTATTCAGTAAGTAGGCAAGGCAGTTTACACGTCAAAAATCTACCAGTGCTTCCCAAGAGGAGATTACTGTTGAGAAGAAACGCCGCAAGAAACTCAAGTTATTATTTCGATCTTGCAATTCATGAATATTTTTACCATGTGAATATGTTAACTACGTCAAACCCCTTCATATGTTGGGTCGCGGTAAAATAAGTAATGGATAAGTCATGTTGCGTGAACGGACTTCCGACCGATCGGACGTCGCGAATATTGCCTCACTCGTAGGGGATAGCGATGGCGCCAAAAAATATGCGTCACACTTCATTTGTTATTGAGAGGGTTGAAATTAAAAATATTGGATCTGTGGCTCTATTCTACTCGGAAAGACCATATTGCTTCTGACATGTTAATGTATTGTCTTTAACTCAGCCACTGACAAGTAAATAAAAGCTATCGTTAACATTCGCAACATCGTCAATATAAACTGGTGTTCAAGTGAAAAAGGGTATAAATCTTCTGAAGATCAAGTGAAAAAGGGTCTAAGTCTAGTACACTCCGTTCATGTATATACCCTTATAAATTACGAGTTAAGTCGACTTGTACCCTTATTACTAGAATCCCCACGGGTGCACTGATTTTGGCTAGGTAACTTTTTATCAAATGCTGTGTGATCCAATCGCATCCAAAAATATAGTTACAAATCTTAATCATATTTCCTTCTAGACTTAAAACACTACATTCTAAAAATTGGGTTTAAATAATTTGAATATTAAGTTTTGAGCTCCCATTGCAAGTAGGTAGGTTCTCTGCCTTTTGGCAAAAATATATTTGGCAAAATGTATCATTTACCAACAGTTTCATTTGCCGACCCGCTTTTTTTCTGTAACTTTAATTATTTCAGGATGTTTATAAAAACTTACCTCACCCAACCTACACGGTTTTACATGAGGTTCTGAAATAAATCCTGCAATAGTTACAGAAAAAAAAGCAGCTTGGCAAATGAAACGGCTAGGAAACGATACATTTTGCCAATTTTCGGCCAAAAGGCAGGATACTGAATGACGGCATCTCATGTCATGTCATCTCTAGTTACAAAATCTACCAAGAAATCCATCTCGATACCTACATATAGCTAACGATGACATTATTTCTGCAAAACGGTCAGCGGACCCGAGACGATTACCGCAAGTAGTGCACTCCGGGGTTATTAAGGCCATTTTTACAAGTGTCCTGCAAAAACGCTCGGCCACGTTCGGCTAATCGTCGGAAATTGTCGCCATTATCGAAGCACTCGCTCAACTAAAATTATCATTGTTCGGTTGAAAGTAGCCATTCAGCCGTGATTGCAAGCGACTGGCCGCTGCAAGGCTTCTCCAAGGCAGGTTTATGATGAAAGGAGCTGGAACTTCAGTGCGTGAAGGACCTTGTGCAGGGTCCCTGATCTTATCCTTTAACTGATCGCCAAGCTAGTGTTTTTTTTTTTCTGGCATGAAGTAAGACATCTAGTGAAGTGACTAGCTGACATTCTATCTTAGTCTTTAGGGTTGGTAACGCATTTGCAGTCTTAGAATTGCAGTCTTGAGATTCTTGAGAATGCATTTGCATAGGTGTCAGATCCCACTTACCATGAGCTGGCATGAGTGCTCGTTTGCGATCACCATGAAAAAAAAAAAGTTCTCTTAAAAAATCTTACGAAAACCGGATTTCCATTTTCTCGAAGGGCATTTCAAGTATATCATCCACTCACCTTTTGAAACATCCTTTATATATCCAAAATAATGTACTTAAATAACTTTTACATTTACTTCTTGTATTGTACTTATACATTTTTTTATTTAAGCACACATGAAAGTACTTTTTGTTACCTACACTGAATTTTTCGTGAGCCAGTGCTAGTACCTTGCAGAGTCCTTGTATTGTAAGTTAAAATATTCCAAATGAGAAACCAACAAGTTTCATCTGCATATTTAAATGTACTATTTGGATAACCATCAAACGAATTAATTAAGGTACGAGCTTCAATATAATATAACCATAGATCAATAATTACACGCGCTCCACGTAAATGGCGCTTCCTGTTTCATTAAACGTAATTCGGATCATGTCAGATCTGACTAATTGCCAACTAACAGATTCGGAATAATGAGCCTTCAGCAACATTTTCTCATTCGTCTAAAAATGAGGGCGTCATTAACAACACCTCATTAGCGACTGCCGCATCTCAAATTAAAACTCCTTACCGATGTTCGTGAGTAATCAACGCTCGAGAAACTTAAAAATACCTCTCAGACCCTCCGTCCTCAGGGCCCTCGGCTTCCGGTTATCGCAGCACAAAGAGCACCGGCCCTCCCCGCGTCCCCCGGAACCGGAAATACTACCCTTCTATCGCGACCTACCCGCACCCGCGTCACTTTATTTAAAAAAAGTATTTTTTGCCGTCCTTGAAATGACAAATTGGTGGCGGAAGTTCACTATGTTGCTTACAACTAATGTAGGGATATGGTTTTGCAAATAAATTATTCGAGCTAATATTTACTTGAGACTATGCTTGAAAGTATTTGGGTTGGGTTGGGTACCCAACTTTATGGGTTTAAAACATCTGTTGCTCTTTTCATGAAAGAAGAACAAACTAAATATTTTTTGCATTAATAACATATTTTACTCAATGTAGTTTTATTACTTTCTATAAATCATAACAAGATAAAAAATAGTTTTTAAATAAAAAAAAACTACAAAGTTTTTTTTATTCAATCTGCATACTATTGCAATAAAAACACTCGTACTTATAGGGCAACATTAATTTTAAACTGCACCCGTCATTCCTTATCACTCGGAAACTGGGGAAAAAGTCCACACGTTCCATAAAGTAGGTATTGGTGTAAAAAAGCGGGAAGGGCGGCCCCGGAAGTGATGCTAATGCATCCCGAATGCACCCGGGTTTGCCACCCCTGCACGCGATCAATTCATTAGCTATGTATTGTTGCCAGCCTCCAGCTAAAATTATTGTCTATGCCAATTAAAGGTCGCTAAACTCTGGTTACTTAGGACTTCACTGATTTCAACTTCTTTTGTCTAACAGTAGTTTTTGATTTCTTGATTTTCTGCTATTTTAGCACGTCCCACTGAGCGACGGACCGGTGAACTAGATTTAAATTAATCTATTTTTGCTTACGGATGAAAAGCTAAACTCATGGCGATACAATACGTACCTACTGTTAAAAATGCTAAGGAAAGTCTAAATACAACTTTGCCAATTTGAACATGAAGAATATTTAGAATTCCTAATATGGAACAAGTCAAACAATGTTCGGGCTTGTCCCGCGCAGATTTGTGTAAATATTTTCATAATTTCGGGCGGGCCGCGACCCGCGTTGTAAAACAAAATGTCCGCCGGCGTACAAGTTGTCGCTAGTGATGCGACACGTCCATGTGATTAAAACCGTATTAATATTATAAGACATGCTTTCCTATTTTTTTCTGCTAGTTTATGGAATGGTATTATCCCGTTTTAAAGTTTGGCGAAGTTTTGATCGTTTTCTGGGTAAATTATTTAAAGATGTGATTCACAACATAATCATCGGAATCATTGTAATCATTGCCAAGTTATCTTGTGGTTTGAAATATATATTTTGTACTTATTGGTATTTTGACCATTTAGCCTTATAGTTTAGCGGGTAAACAGGAAACTATTACCTAGTTAACCTAATTTATATTTTTCGTGTCAAAATCGAATGTACCTACCATTAGAATTTAGAACATTACATGAGTCTAAGATAATACGAAGCCAATATCCAACGCGATAAAATCGCCACCGCGCCGCCCCAGCCCGCATGCGAAGCGGGGCTGCGTTTTGATAAATATTTGCGATTTATTTTGTTCCTGAAGCCATTTTTTGAGAACGCGCCCGTAAAGGCGAAATGGCATTGCGCGCCAAACCGAGCGGCGCTGAAGTTTCGGCGGGAAAATAAAAACGCGTTTAACTTTGTGTTAATATTATATTGTGCCATTATTGCGCCATTTATTAGGATCCGCGGAAGGGGTGGGGTTGAGTTGAGTTTAATGGACGTTTTGTTTGGTGGAATATAATTTTTAACCAGTCTAACGATTTTAGGGTAAACCTTTTGGAAGAGGAATCATTTTTCAGCTGAACATTTTACGCTTTGTAATAAATGTGTATTTTACTCGGGTGTGCTAAAGCGGTAAGGTAATTTACATATTCGGATAAGTTATTACTTATTTATTCCAAGTGGCTAAAATATAAACAAAGCAGCAGTAAAGCGTAATAAAGGTACTTAATTTAATGAATCAAAAACATTTTCAATTGATAAATACAATCAAAAGAGGATTGGTACAATTTGCTAATAAAAATAAGTTTTGTCTTTTAAACAGTTCCATTTTCCGCGAGATCGGATACATTGGTGCAAAGACATCGACAGCGATAAACGGACTACGTGAAGAACTCGCGAGTAAAATTATCTTAAACCATGCTATTGATTTAGCTCTAATAAAACCATTCTCAATGGCCACTCGTGAACTAGAAATCATTAATTATAAGCACCACACGCGTGGCCCCCGCGGCCGTCATTACGGCTTCGCGAGGAGTGGACCTCGCCGTGAAGTGTGAGGGTGGCTTTAAAGAACCCTTTAAAAACTTCTAGCAATTTTAACCCTACTAATATCAAGAATGTTGAAATGTGTTTGTTAGTTAGTAGTTTCACGCAGGATTAATATGATTTTGTGACTAGATACCGTGGGAATTATGATAAACGCCTTCCTAGGTAAAAGCTAGTAAGCATCAATATGTTTAATTTCGCTTATCTACTAATATGGAACTGTAAAAATGTATTCCCAGAGGCTTAAGCTACATAAGCCATCTTCGGGTGCACCAGCGCCCGACTGACTAGGAATCGAAGTGGTCGCCATGGCCGAAAACGGTCGGAAAGATCAAAGATCAAATAAATAAAATACATTTTGACACCAGCTTTTGATACCGACTTTACTTTTTTAATTCTGTAGCTCTGCCTACCCCACTCTGGGAATAAAGGCGTGTGTTTATGTTTACTTTTTTAAACTTATCAAATTTTTTTTGGGTTTGGTAGTGTATGTATCCATTAATTATTTATTTATTTAAATACTTTTTTAAACTATTAAAATTGTGTGCAGAAGACTTAATAGTACAAGCATTCACAGTCACCAGTCAAATATGTTAACTATTGTATTTGATTTTAATATTCTATTCATCTACGATAGCGGGAACTAGTTCATAAATTACTACCAAGATTTGACCCTAAGCAAATTTATCATTATGAAGTAAAAAAACAAAAAACACAGACTTCTTACTAGGCCTATTCAATGAAATGTTACTTAAAAACCAAATATACGATGCAACCAAATTGATATAACCTAATCTACACATCACTAGCGTGTACTGCGATCTCACCTATGGGTGTACTAGAGGGCCGGTAAAGGCCTCCACACACGATCGGCGACACTGACACGTCTAGCACTCAGCCGGCTGGATAGCTCTCGCGGGCTACTTGAACCCTTTGAGGGCTACCGCTAGTACGTTCGTATAGTCCTAGCCTATAGAGCTGTAATTGAATTGAGATCGAGTGGAATGGTATTAGTGTCGGTAGAGCTCACATATTGCCCAGGTACCTATCCTTGATCATGTAGGGACATGATCAAGGATAGGTACCTGGGCAATATGTGAGCAAGTTTTTTTTAAAGGACTTCTGAGCACAGTAACCCCAACTCCCTATTTCACCAGCCTGACAAGGATAGGTGACAATTCAGTAGACAATGCTAAGTTACCAAGTTCTCAATTCACCTGGATTAGCTTTATTAGCTTCGCCGTGTTCACTGAAATGTCACCTGTCTCCTGTCATTGTCTGGATTTGTACGTCAAGATTTCAACCAAGATCTCTGTTTGTATATTTCTAGCGGTGGCAGTTGTATAAAAACTGTAACAAAAAATTACCTACCTACCTAAAATATATACAAACAAATAGGGAATTTTCATGTCTTTTTTAGAGCTCCAGTAAAAGCTGATTCATGTTACAAACAGGTGAGAAAAAACATTTTTTTAATTGCTATGAAAATGCTTGCATCATCCGTATTTTTTGAGCGATTTCAATTTTAATTTCACTTTTGGTGATCTCTTTTACGGTATTTTCATATTTTGTTGAGAAATTCGATTTAAAAAATCCTTGCATTAGAGAATACGAGTCTCCACTTATTTTTAAACCGCTAACAAACTGTTGTTTTATTCTTTAACTAAAGGACTATGTACTATCGACTACATTTTCACTATCCTTAATAAGAACTCACCGCTGAGTTCCACTAGGTATATTGACTTCGTACCAGACTTTTTTATGCCTTGAAGACGGCAGAAGTTTTAATAAATAAACTAAGATTATCTATAAGATCAATAGTTGCTTGCTACGCGTTAACATTGAACTTTCGTGTATCATTACATAGTATGTAGATAGTATAAAACAAAGTCTGTCTGTCCCTATATGTGCTTAGATCTTTAAAACTGCGCAACGGATTTTGATGCGGTTTTTTTCAATAGATAGAGTGATTCAAGAGGAAGGTTTTTATGTATAATAAACTCTGTTTTATGTACGGGTGTTCGGGAAGTGAAGCAAGGGCGGTTCGCTAGTTAGTTGTATACAATAAAGTGCTATCGTAATTGCACAGGGCCTCTATTCAACACGGTAAAAACCAAAATGTTGTTGATCTGTTGTCGTATTGTCAACGTTTTGATAACTCTTTTTTACATGACGTTAAATGGCGGCCGAGTTAGAAACAATACCAAAACAGGTCAAATACGATTTGGATTTTACCACCTAGAATAAAGGCGCAGTTATTCTGATTGAGCAGAAAAAACAAAAATAATTAAAATTTAATTATATAGCTACACAACAGGCGTGATTTGATTTACACAGACGGTCCTGCCGCTTAATAACTATCTCTAACTTCTCTTCCAGAAACATGGCAGACGCTAAGTTCCAATACAACAGACATTTCACTACAAAAGTAGGTACCAATATCTTATACTTATACATATAAAGATAATAAGTGTACAACCTAACCCTACCTACCAACTTACTCGTGTTTACCATGACGAAAATTGTCAGCTTAATTAATCTTCTGTTTCAGTTATCTAAGTATCGAATTTGATGCATGGATGGACTCAAAACAAATTCAGAACGGCTAAAAATATATTTCGAAGCTAATTATTATTAAATTGGCTTAGACAGACAAAACCTGACAGTCGCAGCCTGTGCCACCGCCAGATAACCGCAAGACAGTGTCGGTTGAAAAAGGACAAAACAAATGACGCCGGTCGTTTGCAGCGGCTTAGCTAATCGTGGGGTTGCGAATATTCCGATCAGTGTTGCCAATTTACTACGAAAAGTTTTTGAATATGACTGGGAATTAAGTTCATACACATACATACATAAAACCGGGCAAGAGCATGTCGGACCATGCTCAGTGTAGGGTTCCGAAGCCGTTACGACAAACACAAAAAACTATCTCAAATAACAACATGTATGAACTAATTTTCTATTTTTTAAAGTTATTGAGTGCTGTCTTTGGTGATTTTTAGTAGGTATAAATACTTTAGTCAACTATATCTCAGGAACTAATTAAGTCTACTTAGTCGTGATAGTTTTCCGTTTAAACACGTTATATCCGCTTTCAATAAAGTTATTTTTCAGATTTTTAGTATTTGTAGTTTTGGCTGTAGGGGAGGGGCTTGACTCTAACAAAAATGTGCACTTTAAAGCTTAATATTTCATAAACGGATCCCTTAATCGAAAAGCTGTTTTCGCAAACCCGCAATTTCTTTTTTTATTTAATGACACCCCACAATAGGGTAGACGAGAAAAAAAATACATCCCCTCGTTACGTGTAGGAGAGGTAAAGCAAAAAAAAATATTTTACCACTTTGTTGGCGTGACTAATATGTATATTCATGCCAAATTACAGCTTTCTAGCTCTAAGGGTCTCTGAGCTAGGCTGCGGACGGACGGATGGACATGGCGAAACCATAAGGGTTCGTAGTTTGACTACGGAACCCTAAAAATGGAACAATTAGTTCAATGGAAATGTATGATTGTGTTTTATACAAAATATTTCGTGCGTGAAGCTTAACTCGTATTACCTTCGGTAGGTCATTCATTATACAAAGTCCTCGAAAATTAATTACAGCTACTAGCACATCGTGTGCGTAAGCAGTATTACTAATAAGCTGTTTATTATGCCGTTCAAAACAATAAATAAAAAGAAATATCTGACATTGGTTTCATTGTAGAGTCAAAACCATAAAAAAAATGATAATTTATGTACCTTGTCGCTTTCAATCGTTTCACAATTTTGTATAACATTTCAAACACGACGTTAATGTGACAAGGTACATAAATGATCACTTATTTATGCTGTTGACTGTAACTTCAACGAAAATACCCAGCCCATCTTCTACAAAATATAGTGAAAATCAGATTTCAAAGTACCTAACTAATGAGTTAAGCTATCATAAATAAACGTATGTTATAAACATCTTAGCCTTATTGTGCAAAATGTGATTACAGAATTATCAATACATTTTTAGAGTTGTTGGTAATTCTTTGGCTATGCCTACCCCACTCTACTCACCGAGGAACTCTATTAGATAATCGAAAGCCGAGAAAACTAATGTTTGCGCAGTCACAGTAAAAATCAGGTTTTTAGAGGCGGCTTCTCTCACAGGTACGGATTTAATGGTTTTTTTACGATGATAAAAACCTTGAACCTTGGCAAAAACGTTTTGGTACAGTCCAGGTCACCAACATGTATACACAAAGTCTCAAAAATATGTACACAGGTCTGTGTACGTATTCCATATAGTCTAGTAGTTTGGTCACATTGTATAGATATCCGTAAATGTAACTTATTTTTTCGTAACATTAACTCCGAGTTCAAGACTGCTCTAGCTAGCCCTATCACTCACAAACTGTAGTTACTTACCAACAAAAACACTGACATCCTGTTGGCCTAGAGTCTGGCAACACTCGCCAGAACCCGGGCGTTGATAGAGGTAGCCCCCCTCTCTCACCCCCCTCACCCCCTTCGACGCCCGTCACCTGCCTTTAATTGAATAATCTCAGTCATTAATCATAGCCCCCGACTAGAGAACTCTAATTATTTTAAGCTGAGGATAGTTTTTGTCGATGGATGCGAGATAGATATTTGGTGATATTAGATGCCAAGAATATTAATGTAAAGTGCGTGTCGGAATCGCGCACCGAGGATTCCGTACCGCCTGACTAATTCTTGGCAGATTTTTGCTATAGGTCTTTAGGCTTTGCACCAAATTGACGCTTTTGATGCTTGTATTAATTTTTCGGTTTAGCTCCGCCTCTTCTTAAAAAATACGCCTTTTTAACAAGCTAACGGCTATCTATTATGGTTTGAAGCTCTTTAAATATAGGATAGCCTTGCCTTAGTAATACGGTCCCGTTTGGTACCCTTTGGGTACGGAACTCTTAAATGAATTGCGTTACTAGGCGGTTAGCTGAAAGTTCTAAACATTTCTCTAAAAACTGGTTGGACGGATAGATATAAAATGAAGAAAAAAAAAATATTTTAGTAACTTCCGATCTAAAGCCAAACACTTTGATATTTATCCAATCATTTTAAATCTTTCACTTTTTTGTCATCCTTAGACACAACAGTATCATGTTATAAAGTAAGGTCAAAATAAATCACAAGCCTATGTAAATTTTACACAATTCGTTACAAGCAGCGTTACGAAAAAAATAAACAGAACACTCCATCTCACGAAGTAGACAGGATATAAGGGCCATACCTACATCAAAATCAAGACCCCGTGCACGTTCGCAACTACCCACATGACCCATGCCCACGCCTCACCTCTATCTATATACGGGTATACACCTACACACACAGGAAGCCCCGGCTCCTTAACCCACACAAACAAACAACGTCCGACGACGCTAAACTAAATCACACTCACACACGCCGACTCCCCTTTGTCTTAGCTAAGTGTCAACCAATAAAAACAAAGGATTCGAAAATGGAACAAAAAGAGCCAGCCAATCGCGGGGGACGTCACGCGTGTTGATGCGCGGCTATTGGCTTGAAAAAAAACCGTTTGCCTCCGATGACTCCGGCTAGACGCTGAGATTGATGCGGGTGGACGATTTTATTTCTACTCACCTTTCTGTATTTACTTACGAGGTTGGCTCTAATTTATATAAAGAAAGATTTCCGGGACTTAATTGCTAATTTGTGTTTTTATTTTGTTAAATTTGTAGATAACTAAACTTCTGTGCTACTATAAGCAGAAACCCTTATAGTCCAATCAATCGGAGATAATATTTAATCGGAGATAATATAAACGATGATGAATTCATAGTACCTATACCTATAAAAAATTGTCAGTGTTCATTAAATTACTTTTGCAAAAACGAAAAACAAATGACTGCGGATCTTTACAAGTCACGAAACGGTATTCAACTAGTTGAACACGGTTTTTTGAACTCAAATTATCTTAAATCGGTATTTAATAGTATTATGACAAGCTTAAATCATAATAAGAATCTTTGCTTTGTATTGACCAAACAAAGCCTGTTCACGGCACTTATTACCGTCATTTCGCGTCGATCAACACATTTGCACAATTCAGACGCAATCAATATTCGTCGCGAGTTTTCCTTTAGAAGCGGTTATCGCTTCTCGGCATTTACGGCTAAGGCTTAAGTAGACGCTCTGTGAGGGGCATATCTCACGGGGGCTCACGTGTGAGTGGGCTGCGGGGGCGGGGAGGGTCATTTATCATTCATATCATCTTCGCTCCACTTCGCTCGCCGCACCGCCGTAAATAAATAAGAACAGACTCATCTTTTACAGCCATTTTAGAACACCACATGCAAATACTGCCTCTATTTTATAAAGATAAAGATTCTAACCTCGTTCTGGTTATTCTGGCGCTTGTTACCTTTAAAAATAATGCGTTTGGTGAGCGTGTGTAGGTTACCCATGTGTCTTAGATGGTAATAGATAATAGAGACTATGTAAGAACAACTACATATACAAAGCGTTTGCTATAAAGTACTCGATGAAGTTTCTTTTGACCTTCATTAAATACAGTATAAACATGGCAAAGTTTATAGCATTTTCGTTGTACTTTTTACTTTAAATAATTATAACATTTTCTCCACCTTTACATGGAAATGAAAGAAGAATATATACAAGAGTATCTACCACGCACAACACGACATCAGACAAGACGTCTCCAACAATTGCAGTCTTTTCTTATCATGTGTACCTATTACGTGGTTGGATCCCAAATAATTCCGCCCGCTCCTCGCTAAGAAGATTAAGAACGATTGGATGTTCCAAGGAGGTCGCAATCCCGACATAATGGAGGCACAGGCTTAGAGAATAGCCCATCAATCCGGACAGGCTCCCGTATCGATCACCGGCCGCCTTGCACGGCTTGGACCATGGCACGTGCAACGAACACGTATGTCCTCACTTAATATGCCACGTACACGTATCAATAGAGAATAGAATACCTAGAAAGATGTATATTTGCGAAACTAAAATCATAGATTACATAAGAGTTACTTCGCTATGCTAAAGCCAATAAGTTAATCATATACGTGTTTTACGTGTTTTACTTTGAGTAAAATTAATTGTGCACTTATAGTTTATTTAAAAACAATACTGACTGTGTGGTTTTAAAACCACTGAAGATAATACTTTATTGGTTATGTACAAAAGTAGTAAACAGCAGTAGGTACTACATTTATATACTTCACCATTCACTCAAGCAAAAGCCATCTCCGTGTCGGTAGAGTCATTTCCAATCTTCGCTGTTCCGAGCCTTCACTTTAGCACACGGATACTGCACGACGCCACTCCCTCATTTAATTGGTCTAGGTATGTGCTAAGTGGGTAAGTACCCGTTGTTAGTAGTACGTTACTAAAAGTAAATTCATTTATTTATAATTAGCACTTACAAGTAAATTATCCAATACGGCGAGTTATCACAAAGTTTATAACGACCGTAACGAGGAGACTGAGATTCTTAGATAGTGTTTAGAAGTCTTAATGGTTTCTAGGAAGCGCCTGGTTTGCTGAAAGCTGGTCGCTGTAAAATATATACTATCGCTTTACAAATGATCTTTAGAATTATCGTTAACTCGAATCACTTTGATGCCAGAGCGGCTAATTAAAATGATGTAAAGTTGCCTTATTTTAATTCCTTGACGATTAACTATGAGCCACAGATAAACAAATATTTAGTAGATACGTGACATGCGAAAAAATAAGAAAGTAAAATGATTATTAATTTACTTACTTCTTTCTTCAAGTTTAGCTAGTTATTGTGTTTGTTTGTTGCCAGTTTTTTTAATTCTATTCCTAAGCAAAAAATTCTAATAAGACGATAAACAAGCAATTAGGCATATCAACCAAATCAAAGAGTGTATAAATGCCGAAGCTACGTTTGTTTAGTCCGTCATAATTGCTGCACCTCGAAGCTGACGACTCGGACAAAACCGCCTAAATCCAGTTCATTAGGGCCCCATTCACATCCACCCCTGGATGGAGATACGGTGATTACTGCAACCGCTCCCGCGGCTCACGAATAAAGACTGCATCATAATTCCACCAGATACTCCCCCGACACCTGCTAAGGAAAGTCAAAATTCTAACACCAAGAGTTAGAGCTCAATTTAGATATGCATACACTTATGTCACTTGCACAATGACAAGTAAAAATAATGAACAAACTTGGAAGTCTGTGCGCGCATTTCAAATCTTATTAGAAAGCAAGAAGTTCTACGTTTGTGTGGAGTTGTCTAGTGATGTTTGCAAATTAATAGGAGGAAAAGTTACGTCGCACGGCAAGGTTGTCGCAGTTGTGATTCAATTTGTGCTAATTTGATGACGTCGCGGACGCAAACAAATTGAAATTCATATGGGACCATCACGGGCCGTGCGTTTACGAAATTATGGAGACACTGTTTATTTTCGCTTTTGAATCGCAATCAAGCCACGCAGTTTATAAGGGGCTGGGAGAAGTGGTTATTTTTTTAACGGTAGAACATACAGGCTGTAGTTTATTTATGTAGTTTAATTTTTGTCTGTTTTATTATTAAAAAAAGTAAAATATTGCTGATTTTACTTAGTAAATTAGGAACGAATCCATAGTTATTTAAAAATTACGCTGTAGCTGTAGTTACTTATTACAGACTTTAGTAAGATTAGGTCAGTTTAGGCGGAGAAGGAAGTTAGGATAAGGTTTTTCAATAGGTAGGTACACGATATCTCCAACAGCTGATATCAGCCATGTTGGATAATATTTTACCGCGAATTTTAGTAAGATTTATTTATCAAGATGAGTTGTTATAGAGTTAAACAGCGAGTTGAAATGGTTAAACTTTATTATCAAAACGGCAGTTCATTTTTTCAGACGTTTCGTGCGTTACAAGAAACTTATGATGAAAATAATCATCCCTATATAGACAAGCAGACATGGCCTTCAAGAATAGGTGCCCTATATAGACAAGCAGACATGGCCTTCAAGAATAGGTGCAATCGTTGGTGTATACAAATACCTAAGTCACAAACTGTCGAAGAGCTAAAACTTGCATAACATGCGACATCAATGAGCTAAAAGTGCCATTAGGTATGTTAGAAAGTGATTGTTTTTTTATCAATATTCACGCTATGACGTGGTCTGGTGTTTATTACGGTTGTTTATAGACAAGGCTGAAGCTGCTTTTCCACCGATGAGGTGAGGCGAGACGATGCGAAAAGAGACTTGAAATTGGTATTGAAACAATTAAATTCCCTCCTGGCGCATTTTTGGTACAAGTGGTTTTTCAATACAATTTAAAATTCTCGTGCCTCCTCATCCCGCCTCGTCTCACCGATGGCAAACTGAGGTGCTCGATTTCCCTTCTATTGTACAAATACTTTATCGGGTCAGTACTGACTTGCCTCAAATTTGGAGTCAGTAACTGACCCTGTCTAAACCTGCCTTAATGATAGTAACTCTCTCCATTGAATTGATTTTAACCATAAAAGTACATAAGAATCTCGAGAATGGGTCATCTCTACTTAAGACCTAGTGCTTCCACCGTCCAATTGCGCGTATTCGCGCACCCCGAGTTCCCAGCGCAGGCGCATCCGGCGCGTGATTGCCGCGCCGCGCCGGCGCATTGTTGGTGTCGTTACACCCTCGTTATCCAATCAGCGCAGACGTTTGTTTCGTTTACGATCGAGGCTAATCTCGGGATGGTAACATGTGACGTCTTGGGAGAACTGGGAGATCTTCTGAGATGTTCCTATGAATATGGAACCTAAAAAAATCTTGAGTTCTTTTTGGTTCTTTTAACAAGCATAAGAATGGTTAGTTACAATACAGTTTATACACTGCCTATTTTATTTTTGGAGAAAATTATTAGGTTCGATATCTAGGATATGGGCATGCTTCTTTCGTCATATTTTTAAGACTCATTTCTCAAAGATCAGCAATTCATCGACGGATTCCTCCAGCGTTGAGGCGATTATAGATATTCTGACTATCTTGCAAATTTTAGCAGGATAGCTTAAGCCATTGCAGAGAAAAAAAGGTCTTTACAGACAGACGGACAGGCGGACCAAAATCATCTCAAAGATGTTTTTTTCAGTATTTCGTACAAAACCCTCAAAAGGCGGGTGTCCCTCAGAATCCCTAACAATGTTTGTCCTAACACATTGTTTAACCCTTAAATTGACAGTGTATCTAATAATGCACATACTGTAATGTTCACTTTTTTTATTTTTTGGTTACTATTTTTTTTATGCTGATTTCAAATCAAATAGGGTTTGAATTCACGACTTTTTTTATTTTTGCCAATTTAAGGGTTAATGTTATATTATAATTTATAATGTTACAAATGAATGTAACTTTGAAGAAGGAATCATTTTGAAAAATGTATTTATTATCCTTAATATACTTAATATACTATAGAGACGACCTAGAGTCGTTTGCGAGGGATAGGCAAGAGTGCGCCCTGCATAGGGACGTGTGGCAAAGATGAGGGGCCTTTGCCCAGCAGTGGGACACAAAAACGGGCTAGAAAAAAAAACTTATGCGAAACGGTAACGGTGAAAAATAGTAACCCTATCCAATTCGATTTCTATAATTAAACGGTTTTTTTTATCAATCAACAACATTAACCTACAGAAATAAAGTCCACAGTAATATTTATTACCTAGGTCGTCGTATGAAGGTTTTCAAAACAACTGACATCAATATGAAACTACTTATTTACAATCCGTAATTATGTGACGTACAAATATGAACCCTGTATATACGCAAAACCATAATTTACCTATAAAATACATCGATAGCGATACATAGGGTGAAGCATCTTACTTCGGCTACATAGGTAGGTAATATCGGTACCTGTAAAACTGGCGTGCATCCACCGAGAGGTATTTAGGAGGCTAAGCCGCGCTGTAAGGTGCAGATAAACTCGCCCGGAGTAATCCGCTTTGTGTAAAAATGTCCCCTGTCGCCCCCTACCGGCAACTTTATTAAAAAGCACGTAATCCCCACTAGTGGACTGGGTAACGCGATTATGCTCTATATAACAACTCAATATGCCAACGGTGATATGAAATTGAATTTAAATCCGCCTGCGTTGATGAGTCCGTGTGTAGGTACATTTGTTGTGCATCCGTCTATCGCTTGATGGGTTTTAATTTAATGTAATGTAGGAAGCCGATTTGTATAGCACATTTATATTATGATTGCTTTGCCAATGTTAAGTTAGACAATAACAAAACACTGGCCGTTTGTTCATTTTTAGACCAGTGGGCCTATTACCTAACGTACGTAACGCAATCGCAATCGACTTCAAAGTGGAACAATTGTTTTCATTTTGTATGGAGACAAGCCTTCGATTTTCAAAATGAAAACGATTGCGATTGCGAGTGCGTTAGACAATAACCCCTCTAGTTTCCTGGTTCATTAACTATTCTGTAGAATAAATTCGTTAGCAGTAAATTACATACACTTATGTAAAAGCATCTTCTTCATGCTAACACTTAATTATCTAGTTCCTACATGTAAAAAGGTCTCACAAATAGCGTTCCATTCTGGTACGACCCCTCGTAAATGACACTAGCTTCTTCATACCGACCGTACTGATCGAACATACCTTCATAAATACGCCCATTAATACTACAAGCCTGTTTAATCATGGTTAAATCACACCCCACGTGAATAAAACCGAATAACCAGACTTCAGGCAGTGTAACAAATAAACACAGGCGTAGCCTCCGAAAGATACGCGGCATCCAGGACAGAACAGGAGTTGTCTTGTCAGTGCCCGTATCTTGACACCCCGACAGCCAGGAAACGGGAGAGGTGGCACACTTCATTACTCGCACATCAAACAATCGCCGCCATCTTGCCGGAAGTGACGTCACTGACGTGTTCCCGCAATCGCTTTGATCCTTCGCAAAAATAACGCGGCGGCAAGTTTTCGCGGCAAATGTAATTGCTTTTCGTGATGTTGGGAGGCTGTACGTACCTATGCTGTAGATATATAGGGTGTTCTGTACAGGTGTGTTAACCTATGTCTTGAAATGGTTTATGCCTTATATTATAAAGAAAACTGTTACGCAAATTGTTGTAGATATTTATTGTACTACATTAATTTATATGACAGTAAGTAACATACTTATTTTACTTTTTTAATATTTTCTTGAACTGATATCAACTTATCAACATTTATGATCAGGAATAGGTTAATCATACTAAAATATTTTTATTAGGTACGAGTACTCCTACTTAAGTAAAAACATAAAAGATTAAACATAACAAAGCGATGCGTGTTAAAAAGATTAAAAGTCCTCTCTATTCATATTGAAATTGCTTTTTTTGACAAATCCAAACCTATCACACAAAATATTCAACACCCATGTAACAATAAATCGCCAAAACAACAAAACGCATCACCCTAAATCATGGTACTATTCAAAACAGTGACTTCTTAACGCGGGAAAAAATCTATAAAAAGCACATCAGAAGACAATGGGTGACCCTTAATTGACGGCAAAAGGGCCGAAGAGGCACAAAGGCGTTAGATGTCATGCCTTATCAACGGAATTAAGGGCATATTATGTACGTTGAAAGGATTACACAGGTGTCCTGGTGCCGGCGTCACGTTACATGATAAAAAACGCCGAGAAGCCGGGAAGAAAGCGTGGGGGTATGTGGGATGTGAATGATGTGAAATTATATTGTTTGTAACTCGTTCCTTGGATATAATTATTATAATGCTTAAAGGGAATAATGTAGGATAGGTTAGTTCTCAATCGGGACCTAGTCTTTCTAAATAAAACCAATAGACATCAATCGGCACAACATCGCAAAATAAAAGTAATTGCAATGGAGAACCGATAAAATTTGTTTCTTAAACTGCTTGATTATTAAAAAAACTAAACGATGAATCCAAAGAAATTGATCTAAATAATACAAGTATGTTTAGCAATACCCACCTGCTACCTGTAAACTAACAAGACTGTGTGAAGTGATATAAATTGTGGTCAATAGATCAAGGTATATGATAAATATTTATTTATTCATATTATGACCAGCGTCAAAATTACCTAACGCACTCGCAATCTCAATTGACTTCAAAGCGGAACGATTGTTTTCATTTTGTATGCAGACAAGCCTTCGATTTTAAAAATGAAAACAATTGCGATTGCGAGTGCGTTAAGCAATAGCCCCTCAGACCCCATTGTCTAAGTAGCAAATTGGTGGCAGACGATCCTTAGTGATGTGACAATGTCTTCCAAATTAATGATTGCACCCCAAAGGTAATCAAATTTACCTGAAACTAAGCAAAGTTTCATTTAAAAACCCAGGTAATCAAATTTACCATAATACAAAAAAAAATAACTTGTTATAACATTGCAAAGTTAAGAAATTATGTTTTTTTTTACCACGGTGTACGTCGGTAGAAGTGGAGAGATTGTTTTCTTGCCTAAAGTGGCTTTTTTCCAGTAGAAGACGTACCTAGTCTAACTTCTATTAATTTAGAACAAATTTTAATTATCTATTTTGAATATCATACTTATGTTAAATACGTTAAACAAAACACATTTAATACATTTTGTCACATCAATAACCCCAGTTCTGATAGTGACATATAAAAAAAATATAGACCTAATTCATAATGAGATATTTTACTGCATGTGGACGTGACAAGTTCCCGTACAACGTTGCCTTACATGAACGAGCATTGATTGTCTAAGTTTATAGACCGTTTTGTTGATGCAACTTTGAATGACAACTAAATATTCCAAGTCACGGCGCGCCACTTTCCTCCGCCGATGTTTCACATATCGACAGGCACCTCTGTCAATGAACGCCATTAACCCCCGTGAAGGAAACTCATTCACGAATGTCATCAGCGATGCACTTTGTCTCGCGGCTCGCGTTACCTGCCAGGACGCTGCCATTAATGTCGTGACCCTAACTTACCCTCGCGCGGGAAAGTTACGTCTTGGCCAAACGCCAACTCTAGTGAACACCCAACGCGCATTCACATCGACTAAACATCTAATCGATAAGGTTTCATTTCGTGAACCACTCGATTTCGCGTTGTATTCAGGTATTTTTGCACGTGACCCAAACTTCTCATTTGCTCTGTGATTACTCGCCTCGTAGCAAGCATGGAGTGCTGACATGCGACATCGGTTATTATTGGAGTGGCGGTTTCAGTTTTGGCGAAACTATTTAGGTATTTGGTATCGATGGGGTCCTACACTTAGACGGACTTGCACGAAAAATTTAACCCTGGGTTAAGACACTTCGAGTTAGTAAACGTCAGATTCATACGACAACTGTCATTTTAACTCGAGTTTAGTGCCTTAACCCAGGGTTAAATTCAGCGTGCAAGTGGCCCTTACCTTAGCAAATATTAAAACATGAATGCAATGAAATTAAGCAAATGAAGTTTTTGATAAACTGTTATGCTATTAAAAATAACAATCAACCAATAATATGATATCTACTTAATTGAACACCCCAAGCGACTATTATAAAATATGCTGTGAGAAATCGTTGTGAAAGCGTCAAAAAAATGAAAAATTCCTTCGCGCGACACGGGCTGCAACTTGAGCCGCATGTTTCGCGCTCTTTATGTCTCCGTTGCCGCAGGAAATGATAATTATTTTTGGTCCAATCTTAAGGGCGAAGAGAATGGGTCCTCTTTCACACGCGCAAAATACCTTGAAGCCCTTTGTATGCGCGGACACGACAAGACACGGCTCAAAAAAAAAACCCATTCACAAATATAGGTTACTTGCGAAATCTATATGTAGAGCTTGAACTTACACAGTCGTTTGTGCACATTCGAAATCAATTAATATGAACCTTATAGTGTGCACATAAGTAATAAAATTGGACAAAAAGTTAAGCGTTTATGTCCTCCATGGAGAAAATATTTTTTTGAGATTCATTCATAAAAGTTGACAGTTGCCATGTAATTTCTAAAGATATCCTCACTGTGACACGATTTTACCCCAAACACCTGTGCCTTGTTTTTAATCTACGAGTGAAGTTCTCAGAATGTAATTATCGATTGAAAATACATCTAAATCACGGGATACTTAAGAGTATATCACAGCATAATGAACCCACGTAATAATGATTATGTGCTATAATGACGCTGTAGGTATGTTATTAGAGGCTGGTATAGGCTCGGAGCGATCGGAATAAAAAAAATCCGTGTGAAGGAACAATGCCACGCTGTCTGGCGGCCGACAGGTATATGACGGGGCGCATTTTATTGGTTTTCCGAAACATTCCCTGGCCTATTAATAAATGAGTGGCGGGAAAAAAAGTCGTAGAATCCATTTGTCAGGAGCCTGGTGATTTATGGCCGAGGACTTTTGGTGTTCCTAGAAGAAGGGCGAGTTTTGTTCTATTTGCTTACCTGTCAGATTGATTTAGAAGGGTAGCACATATTTCGGCATTACCCTTGAAACTTATATGTATATACCCGTACTGGTCGATTAAAAATGTACCTAAATGCTTTAGCAAGCTTCTGTAGAACATAGGGAAGTATTATATTCTTGTTCTTCTACTGTCAATTACCTACTCGTCCACATTTCTATTCCTTGTGCTAATATTATTCAGGATATGTTTGACTATTAAAACATGTTTGAAAGTCGACTAGATGTATGGATGAGTGTATGTACCTATGTACAAAACAAACCACGAAATAGGGATGAACAAAGGCATCCCTCAAATCTCTTTCAGTTGACCTTTTTGGCGTACTCGTATAATTACAATTTTTATTACGTACACATTAGACGATACACGGTCATTAATAACACTAATAATACCTACATAGACCCGAAATTGGATAGTAAAATATTGCTCCCAAAAACATTTCATTGAGTCCGAATTCACGCTCAACTATATCAATATTACCTGCTTTTTCTTACGTTTTGCAATAAATTACGGGTCAAATTATCGGCTGAACGATTTCTAAACTCAGGTAGCCCACGCGTGGTACAAAAACGATATCGTTGGAAATAGTTGGAATAGTTTTGATCGACGGTGAGTCATCGGAAAGTAACCCGTAATGACTCTCGCTTCTGTCACTTCTGTCTCGTTACAATGTGTAAGTGAATATTAGTCATATTTTTTAAAAGTTCAGAGATTTTCGTTGGTACAAATATCTAGCCAAACATGCCGACTCGATTTGGGCAATGCTAACGGATTTTTTTTAATTAAATTAAACCAGAAGAACTATTAAAACTTTTACGGTGAGTGTAAAGGACAGAGCTATAGCAGTTATATAGCTCTGTCCGTTTCTGCCAGAGTAAACTGAACTACATAGTTATATCATAACAATCCCTCTGTAAAAAATCTAAGATACTTATAAATAAGCTGTCATCTGTCAACTGCATTAATTGACCAAAATTGAGAAAACGTTCTTTAAGTAACGCTGTCTACTAACCCTGCAATTTTTTCGTGAACATATATGTTTTTAAGTTACTACATTATTAGTTTTGTTACAATTCGCAAAAATCAACATGCCCAGCCCACTGCCATATTTAACAAGACTTACTTTTACATGTAACTATAATATCAATGTAATATACGAAATCAAAACAGAACTGAATAGTGACACATTGGGCATTAAAACAGTATTCCCTTCACGGACAGTTCACGGACTTCAAATTACCGATATCGCCTCGTCACCGCGATACGATCGATGCGTCGTATCACACCGCGATCGCGCCGCGAAAGTGCTGGCTCACCGAGGTGCGAGAATGTCGGCCGATGCCGGAATACACCCCGTGAAGGCATTTCGATTGTGCGACTTATTAACTATAACTATTAAATAAATAGATAAAAACCCCCGTTATAATTATCGTGGTGACCCCTACTTTCAGAGCTGATATTTCTGAAACCAATTGTCATGAAACCTAGCTGCCACCGCTAGAAAACCTGCTTTCAAATAAAGAAAACTGCCTGTATATCGGTTCACTCGTTTAAGAGTTACGGTGCCACAGACAAACACATACATAACGGTCAAACTTATAACACTAACGAAACTAAGTGATGTGTAACTCGCGGTTCTTTCGTGAAACTTTTTTTTGTAGTCTTCGATACCTACTTCGATAGATTCGATAAATCCTGATTTTCGCAATCGATATTGGATCCGTGTGACATAAACATAACAGATTAAGGATAACGTAACTTCATATTTCCCAAGTAAACGTGATCTTGTCTGATCCGCACGCAACTCACACGGTCCCCGGAAGCCCATTGTTTTCGGATATATCGAATCGCGCCAAATCTCTAGTTAAATCGATGTTTCAAATTTTACGAGAAAAAAACGCAAACTAATCCATCGCGGCCTCTTTGACTCCGCACCCGAGAGGAATAGAAATATATTTGTTTCTTCACGTATATATTTAAAAAAGCCTGGGATTATTGATTTCGTCGAAAAGTCGTTGGACCGTGCGGATAATGTTCCCGTAAGGGACGGGAACGAATTACTCGTTGAGGGATAAACTCACCTCTAATTTCGGCAGAAATATCGTAATCTCGCGTTCGGTAATCCGAGAGAAGATTACCTGAGTAGGTAGGTACTCTACGTTTTTGTTCTGTTTAAGCAGGAAAGAACCTTTCCAATGAAGTGGGCATTTCGATCTGATGAGTTTTTGCATTACACAATTTACGACGCTAAGTATTTGTAGTTAAATAAACCATCTAGAAAGAAGTATGCGTAGGTATATTCGATCTGGGTATGATCGTTTCACCAAAAATACTGGTACCTACATCCCAATCGGTTCGGGGCACTATCTTTAAATTATCTCGTATCCAATCACCGCGATCATTAGCCGCAATCATTTACAAACTGCACAACACTGACACGTCGATCCGACATGGAAATCCTTAATGAAATAAGACGGCGTGATCCGCGTGATCGATCAAAATAATAATTAATAATAGAGCCGCCGCCGATCCCGAACTTAGTCATCGTGTTTAATTAAAACGGCTTAAATTAATATAAGTATAAGTACATGATGTTTTTGAGGTATCATTACTCGTGTTACGTGAACGTGGCGTGTAGCCTGCCGTGCCTGACACGGGCCTGCGGCGATTTGTCTGGTTCGAGTTTATTTAGATGTCGGTAGGCTTGACGCGTTGGGTTCGTTTAAATAATGGTCCTTTCGTTAACGCAAAACGTACCTAAAACATAACTTCCTTTTTATGCTTGACTACTGAGTAAAAGCATTTATTGACCTGAGTGACTGGACTACATCGCCACGTTGTCGCAGTACATTACCAAGCCACTCACCTTCATCACTGTGTATGACTAATTAACTGCTATAATTTTTTCGACATATTTTTTGTCTCTCGAAAGAATGTGAGAATTACTTATTTATGTAATTTACATGTACGTAGCCACAAAAACATTAAGTTACGACCCGGTTTTTTTTAAATTATAAAACAGTAAAAATCAGCGTAATAGTAACAGTCAATGTCTTACTCCGAATTATGTTAGTAGTGTATTTAATAAGAATGATAGTATTGCGACTACGACTTACATCATTGTTTAATTTATTTCCGCCAGCATAACACACAAGAAAATTGCACATTAATATTACCTACAACACAAAGGAATGATCATCAGCAACACGTCACAACATCCGACAACAATATTCGTCAAATTCCCTTACCACACATTACACACATCAACTTATATTATATAGCTTCTGCCCGCGACTCCGTCCGTGTGGAACTCGTTTATATCGTAGCTCCATACAAATTTTCACCCTTAGGGGTTGAATTTCCGGAAAAAAAACTATCCTATGTCCTTTCCTAGGATTCTAACTATCTTTGCACCAAATTCCACCTAAATCGGTTCAGCGGTTTAAGCGCGAAAAGGTAACAGACAGACAGACAGAAACACTTTCGCATTTATAATATTAGTATGGATATGGATTATAATTTTAGATTTTTATGCAGGTATTTCTAAACCCAGTTCGTTGTGCTCGTATGGTAAACCACAATTAATTTACCCTGAGTGCGATGAAGGATTGACTGTTTTCTTAATTAATAAAAGTCTAGACGTCTGGCGACGGCGGGGAAGCTTGCCCAGAGGGTTTAACTAGGCGACAGGTATTAAATTAACTGCCTAAGGGCCTGTTGTTTGATCAGTAGCTAAACCAACTAATAGTTAAAAACCGTAACGAATAGTTTAATCTCAAGGAAATGTGTCAAATTTTCGATTTCTTTTTCGAATTTTAACAATTAGTTGAGTTAACTACTGATCAAACAACAGCCCCTAATCTTCTAGATTTGACTACCGTAAAACTACACAACTATGGTCCTAGCCTGTAACAATAGTCCAATTTTCCTCATTACATTATTGTAAAGTATGATACCTTACGGCTATGTCTGTGTATATGCACTGTTTAGCCTAAAATCGATTGCTCTAAACTCAAGTTAGAGTTAAGCTATCATATTATTAGAATCATGTGATAAGTAAAATTTTACTATTAATGTAGGCCAGGACCATAGTTGTGTAGTTTTACGGTACCAAAAATTTGACGAATGCGGTAAACATTTAAAAGTAACGTAACTTTGTTACTCAGCGCTTTATGTTATGTTATGACCAAAGGTACTGAGTAAGATAGTTAAAGAGATAAATAGATGGTTAATTCCACAAGGTAAAGTGTTTTTCCCTTTTTTATTCGGATACTTAGCTAGTAAAATACACCACTTTGCCAGGTCCTTAGATTTTTACCATTAGTTTCAATATAGTGTTTAAGGTAATTAAGTTTTTGCTACAAAATAAACTCAGTATTATTTATGAAAAGTTATTTAAATATTATTTATTTAACTTTATAGCTCAGAAAATCTAATTTCCATACATAAAAAAAATAAAAAAATCGTATATCCCGTTTTTTGTAAACGTTTTCACTATTATTTTTGTTTCTTACCTACTTTAAAATAAATGAAGGTCTCTCATAGAGTCGAATCATTATTATGTTGGTTTCTTTCTTCTCTTCCTGGATTGACAAACGTGTTTTGATTTCGTAATGTTTAATTGCCGTTTATGCATTATTGTCTCCACCGCAGCTACACGTTGATAAAAAAACTTCTGACTTCTACTACATCCCTACTTAAATGTTTTTTTTTAAATAATATAGTTACTCGGAGTAGGGCTGCCATCCCCACCCATCCCCTTGAACCTCAAGCTATCCAAATCTGGACATTATTGTAACATGTCAGGACTTTTTTTCTCGACGCCTTTTGATAATATCTTATCTGATCTTAAGTTAAATGCTGACATATTGAACCTAACTCGGGTGCTCCAGGACCCTTCCAGACCTAAATAAATCTGAAGAAAACCAATTGTTATATTGTATTCTATTACATGTCATACAATTCTATGTTTAGACTGTATGCTGTCTGATATATTTAAGTGACTTTTAATCGAATTGTGTAATTAAAGTTCGAAATGTTTTAAGTAAGTGATTAACTGATATTTTCCTTTTTCGACAGCTGTATCGCTGACTGCTGTAAAACAGCGTCCTTGACACGTTATTAATTCCTCAATTACAGCCAAAGACAAATGTGTTACGTAATTAGATTAGTCGGCGGCGAGACTCGCGCGTGAGCATCGATTGATGGACGCGCGCCGCGGGGTGCGCCTGCGCAGGGGATCGCTATGAGGCTAAGACTTCAAATAATAATTATTTCTATTTTAAAATTGCACTGAAACGCATTTTAGTAATTAATGTTATTATGGGACCTAACTTATACTTAAAATAAATGGAACAGAACCAACTGTAGACAGGCAAAAAGTTAAAAAATAATTTTCTGGTTAGGATGGTACAGTCGAAGTCAAAAATATGTTTACACTTTAGTACCTTGTCTATTGAACGTCATGTTTAAAGTGTCATATGAAATTAACACAGCGATTAAAGTGACAAGGTACTAAAGTGTAAACATATTTTATGACTTCGACTGTACCTATTATTTTATCAAAGTACCTTTCAACCATCGTATCATTACGCAGAATTTTCATTTCAACGAAAGGCATTTTTCGCGTGTTTTTTTTTTGGTAGTCACCAGTGTAACCTAACTTAATCTACGTTATTAATTTTTAAGATATCTTGAAAATATCAAGGTTTTTAGGAGTATATTAGGTACCTATAGCGTTCGATGAAACGATACAGATCGAAATAGGATACTATAGGTTATTAAATACTTAACAAGGAATCTTGCAAAGCAAAGCACGTAAACAATGTTGAATAACCTGGAAGATTGAAATGCAGTTATCAAGAATAAATATTTAGAAGGAAATCTACCCAGGATAGATCAGGGAAGCCAGGAGAAGGAAGGAAGAGGGAAGTTGGTAGTGACTCTGCATATGAAGCTAGTGGTCCCAGGTTCAAATACCGGTAAGGGCAGATATTAGAGTGATGAGCACTAGAATTTGCTTCCGAGTCTTGGATGTTTTATATCTATCTAAGTATGTATTTCTCAATATAAGTGAGTTTATCGTTGTCAAATACCCAACTAGCTGCTGGGCTATTGCCTAACGCACACTTGCAATCGCAAACGATTTCGAAGTGGAACAATTATTTTCATTTTGTATGCAGACTTGCCTTCAGACTGTCAAAATGAAAACGATTGCGATTGCGAGTGCGTTAGGTAATAGGCCAGCAGGTCAATTTGTTCGGGATAGTCCCGTTATATTTATTTTATTTAAATTTTAATATATCATCAAACTGTATTTAAATGCTGCGAGAAAGTAAGTAATAGATTCTCTATAAGAGAATAGGGTAATGTCCACAATAAGAGTGTGCGCGCAGGCAATCTCCGGGTCGGCGGGAGGCGCGATCGAACTAATGATAACGCCGATCGGCAGATTATTACATTAACTCAGATGTTTTATCGTCAAAGCGCGCCGCCACTCCGCACCTCCGCCAAAACTGTACCGTTCCTCACAGATACTTTCAGTTAGTTTTAAAAAATAAATGTATCTTGTACATTGAACACACATTGTACTAGTAAGGTAAAGAAGTCCCTGTATGCCCGCGCAGTTTTTTATCGCTATTCTAATGGAAACTGTTCGATTTTTGGAGATAAAAGTATTCTTTTGCCTTGTACCGAATTTCACATTGATCAGTTGAAGCGTTGATTTGTGAACAGGAAACAAGCACGCTTTCGCATATACGAGGATAATGATTACCAAATACAATTTTGTACTAATACTTCAACATAAATATGAAACGCCTGTAACTTAGCAACTATTATATTCGCGATCATTACAAAAAGTTCGCTCACATAAAGATGCAAATCTACGATCCTCCACACAATAGACAGGGTTCACAACCGTCCATCCAGCCAAAATCATAGCCAGCTGATACCCGACACAGTTTTCGCCTTTATCGATGCGGCGAGAGGCCGCCGAGTTGTTAGTTGTATCGAGTTGATTAGCGCTCGAGACGCGGAGTGAATGGGCCTCGGCGGAGGGCTCGCGGCCTCAAAGGCCCACGTACGCCATCCGCAGACAATCCGGCGAGTATCGATCTCCCGCGACCCTTCGAACGAACGCCGAGCCTAGCACAATGCCGCGGCTCTTTATTATAGCATCTCACATTGTTGTCATTGTTATTATTATGATTCTTTACCGCTTTCCATTGTCGGTCGGCGTTGTGGCGGTGCTTTTTCACGGCCCGCGTTTAGTCTGGGCATTGGGAGCGCGACGCTCGCACGTTTACTCGCGGAAAATGAGTGTTTTCCTCGCGGAAAGTTTGACAGTTTTGTGTTTGAGCGCGTGATTCGCGTGTGGCGGGTGCGCGCGCAGCGATCCTCGGCCGAGGTCGATGCGGGCTCCGTGCTATACATACCTGCCTGCCACACATAAGTGTACGCCTCCAAGTGTATCGGACACGGCTTAGTGACGCTATGTGCAAGGAATACATTATTTTCTTACATGTGTAATGATGTAGTTGTAAAAGTTCATTTATTTTCAAATTGACCTTTTGAATTAGTAGTGTTTATACTTTGTTTACATGTGTCTTTACGGTAGGTCGATGGTGATTTTGTTTTGCAATCCTAGATGATTTTTTGATTTACCAGAAATAGGATGCATTCATTGCAGATTCTAATAAGAAAATATAGGTTCTAAACTAGGTTAGGTCGAGTATCAATATGTATAGGTATACATATTGATACTCGACAAGTGAACGATTTATAATACGTGTAACAGATAGTAGAGAACAAATAACGCGTTAAAATTTGAATGTTGCACTAAAATTACTAAACAAGACTATTTTTTTCTTACATAACCAATGACAGACGGACAAAAATACAAAAAAAAAACACCTTGATTTTGAGTTTATTAGAGAACTCGTAATGTACTCAAATCTGACAGATCATTTTTAAACTTGTTTTCTATTGGAAATCGCTAATTTTATCCGAAATGATTAATAGATTTGAATTCCTCTTTAACGTGACGTCCCGCCTTGCGTTGCTAATTGTTGAATAAAGACCTAGATTCAAACTATAAGATACTACTAACTACTATATTTTCGAAGTATTCCAATTTTGACTAGTCAAATAGACACATTTGACGCAACACACTTCTGGAATCAAATAAGTTTGGACAATGATAGCAATTGGCCCGTGTCAGAGGTCCCCGGTTCGTGTTACGAAGCTTTCTTTTCTTTACAAGCGCTAAATTACTTTTTTATTAAAGTAAGATATCAACATTAATATTAGTTTCGTAAATGTTTTGAAATCTTAAGAAGCGTTTAGGAAGAGTTGGCAAATATACGTTTTCACTTTTGTAAATAGGCAATGATATGCATGAGTTTGAAATTGGATGTGGAAACAGTTTGATCAGGGTTGACGTTCAGATTTCGATAAGTATATAAGATCAGTTACTAATATTTTTGGGATATTTTTTGATCTGAATACTGGACCAATTTGAACAATTATGATTGTTTTGTAGATAATAGATGGCTTGTAGATGCGATCTCCTAAAAGTGAGCAAAAACCTGAAAACATGTTACACTATCCGCTAGTATTTATTGTTAATATTAAGGTAGGTATCTATTGTTATTTAATAAGGTTTATAATGGGCGTCAAATTGCTCAAGTTAGTAACCATCATCGTTGCATGCATATCGCAAAAGTATTAAATTTATACCTAGGACTTTAACATATACTAGGTCTTTAATGGTTCTGTTTCTAGAGTAAAATAATAATATAATAGAACAGTAGTAAAATATTGTACCTATGTATGAGGTAGAATATTTTACCTCTCGATATCTTAGTTACTTATCGTTAATATTATTTTCTTTTAACTTAACAAACGAAATGTTTTAACAGATGCCAAAATGTAGCGACGAGGATTCGTTTAATATTGAGTAGTAAGTAATTTTGTAATGTAAGCCAGTAAATCTACTTTATCTTAGCGAAGCCAATATTTATTTTCACCAGTCTGCGGTTACCCCTACTAATTTAATTTTAATTGGTACTTAGCCTATTGCAACTGACAAGGGAACCAACTGTAGATAAAAAATATGTGAATCCGTATAATGTAATCGGTCTAACGCATACCTAACCTAAGTCACAGTTTAAATAAAAATGTTAAGTACATAAATATTTCATTCAAATGAAATGAATATTTTTTTATGTACCTACTACGTAGGTAACTTAAATAGGTCAGATACCTACATAAAGCAGGTATAAAATGATCAACACCATTTAAACTGAAACCCAACAATGTTCTTATATAACGTGACATAGGTACCTACCCGGTATACATGTACGCGGCATACGGTCGGTCGCATGTTATTTAATTTGCGGCCTCCAAGATAGGCCTGATGAGTCGGAGACAGCGGCCGGAAGAGCCTCCCTGGGTTGCCCCCTCCACCCACACAGGCACTAGGCCTATCCGACTGTGACTGGTAGGTATTAAACTGAAATGTTGCCATTCTATTTTTATAAGAGGTTAAATGAGAAAGAGATATTGGTAGTGGCGCCTGATAAGTTAGTTTTGTCTTGGAACAAGTATTTTTATTATTAGTAAGTTATTTGTTGGTTAAAGTGTATAATATTGCGCTAAGTGTGAACGCCCTAAAACAGGGTAAAGAATTGTTAATAAACCCTTGTATCTGGTTTAATAGTTGTATAAATATTTTCTTGTAAATACAAATAGGTACCTACCTATATTATTTTAGTTTTGCTATAAATCGTAATCTCATTGAAACTAAATTTAAACACGCTTTGTTGCTAGTCAGTATATCCTTAAAATATATAATTTGTCTAATATTAAACACAATTTACATTCATTTATCAAACCAAATTTGCTACATTTTGATGAGCTTAGAAGCTATAGGTAGGTATATCTATTATAATAAAACGGACGTCTTGTGTACAAATTTGTGCTTGTGATGAATGTGTACGCTTGTATAGAGCCGCTTAGATATAATAAAGTACCTACACCAATTCGTCAAACATTAAATATAATACAAATATTAATGTTAATATAATTTAAACCGCTTTATATACATTTATAGAGGATTTCAATATAACGATTACTCTAAAATTACCACCAAGCTCGATTCCATCGCTTCCCACGTCCCAGAGACGCACAAAGGGGGGGTTTCCCCCTTGTAAGGAGAGATGATGATAGCTTGCTCTTACGTGTGCGGTCTTGTTTGTGACCGCTCGAGTCGTGTCCCACCTAATATTGGGCTTTCATTATGATGCACTGTCCCTGTGATTTCCGACCAGTGATATATCTACTGTGCTAGGCCTGCATCAAATTAGTACCAAGACGATCGAGTATTGTTTGCCTCTAGTTATGTAGTTTGTATGTGTGACGTGCTAATAAGCTTGTATAGGTACCTATTAACAGTAGTCACGTTCACTCAGATTAGGTACCTATGGCATATATGTATTTACTACACGACTTGTCTTTGCATACTAAAAGAGACCTCTGGTGGAAATGTAAATTAAAGAGTTTATTTGTAAGTTATTCTAATAGTATTCTCAAATGTCTCCTTTAGCTTGAAACGGTGATAAATGATAATATATAAAATAAAAATTAGGAGGAGGCCTAGCGTTTAGTGCAGCCCTCATTACTATTATTGTGTTTTCTATTTTTCTGGTTTTTTTTCCATTAAGTTGACTTGACGAAGGTAAAAGTTAATTAAACTTTGTCGTAGATGACATTGTGACATTGTGTAATCATTTGCACAACATAAAACCATCCTTTGTTTCAAGACATAATACAATAATAGTTATGAGAGCGCTACTAGACGCTCAGTGGAGTTTTAATTCAAATTTAACGGCGGCATACATGAAGACCCCAAATCACTGCGCTAGAAGGCGCGTGGACTACAATAGGTACCACTTTTCATGAGAAGTTATTATTATAATATAACCAGTAATGGGATGGTTGGATACAGCAAGATAAGCTAGTCTAACGATGCACCAAACAACCAACAACGTTCGAAACCATAACCAACAATGCACGGCGGCCATATTGCGGCGTCGCGTTACCTCAGTGTTGCCAGGCGCGATAATTAATAATTTGCAGTGCCACGGCTTCCCACTCGCGGGTGTCATTAGCGACACCTCGCGCCAATTAGAGCCTCAGAGTGTTTGATGCGCGCTTTTTATTTAACGCAAGCATTACTCCGGCAATTATTGAATGGCCCGCGTTATTCCTCTAGTGGTTCGGCTATATGGAAGTGTCACAAATTGTGATACGTAAGTAAGTGGTTTTCGCTTTGTGGTTTCACGATGGGAAAAGTTCCGCGGTTGGAGCTGTTTTTATACGGGTGTATACTGGGTTTGCTCAAAGTTGGTTAGCTGGGAGGTGAAATGTTTTTACCGCTAATATCTACTCAAATATTACTCTATTTATAAGAACTCTCTCTTAAGTATCCAAGTGCCTTTGTCTGTTTGGTAACACTTATTAACTATTGGCAAGTCTAAGGTATGTTGTTTATTACAAATCAGTTTTCATTATGTCACATAAAGTTGGTCTTCTTATTTAGTTTAAATTAAAATAATATACTGATATGCGCAGGTACATAAAGTTCACAACTCAAGGTAATTGAGCATTGAAAACATCTGATTCACCGACGAGACACGACGATAATCCAGGCACTAACAATAAATGCTAATCACCTACATCCTCCCACATCAGCCGGTATCACCCGTTAGGTTCACTCCGGTTAACCTCTGCAAAGATTATGCCTAGCATCAAGGGAATCCCACATTTAACGGCAGCGCGTCTAAACTCGTATTCATTAAATTGGAACTGGAGCGGCCGGCGCCGCGCCGGCGCGAAACCGTTTCACGCTCTGACAGTTTTCCAGTCTGAAAGCGGAATAGACCTAACCTATCTGCGATCTAGCGTTCTGTTGTCGGGTTTTTTGTTATAATTGATTTAACTACTACTTATGTGTTTTAAGAATACCATAGTATTTAAATAGCACGTTTTTCCTTATTATTTCGCAGAAGTAATTATGAAGTTCAAAATTGCTTCTCTTTTAGATTTAAGGAGTTTTTTAAAAATCTGTAGGTAACGTTAGCTAGTGTATGGTCGGCCAAGAAAGTGGTCTACCAGTTTTGACATTTTTTCTGTAAAATTTAATTTTCGCTTATGATGACACTTTTCACTGTCATAATATGTATGATTGCAAAAGAAAATCGATTTTGTTGTATCATGAATTCATGACATGCTAATGAACTTTAACCGTAGGGTGGTAGACCACACTTTTGGCTGACTGTACATAGGTGTTAGCTAGTGTGTTAAGGTTGTCAGAAAAATATAGTTTGTGACATTTATTTTGTATTTACTTTCACTTTTGTTATCGTATATGTTCAATGAAGAGTATATAGGTAACTATTTGTTTTTGCACCTAAATACATAGGATTTGTTTAAATAGGTAAGTATTTAATTTCCTCATTATACCTAAACGTTTTGAGAAGAAAATTAAAGTGTAATAAGTACTGAATAATCTGTTTTTAATTATAAAATGCGAGTAAGTACGTAAGTAATAATTCCTCCTTTTTGTTATGTTATACTTAGGTATAAGGGATTCTAGTTCTAGTTTCTCGAATTATGCTTGTAAAACAAATGTACCATTATGATATTTTTCTGTCTAATTTTATGTACTGTTTATATACCTACATGACTGTGTGTGTGATAACTCTAATATTAAATAAAATTATTGAAATAAAAAACTTAAATGATCATTCTGTAGTTTCATTTATTCAAAATGCCACCTCACTTTATAATAAAGCCTGAGTGCACTATTCACAAGGACATTCGCCATTGGACAACTTGACCAAATTTTCAGAAAGACCATTTAGGTGAGGTAATTTTATTAGAAATGATCAAACTCTCGCCACTCACTCACGTTTTAGAGCTCCGCAGTCAAACTACAACCCCTTTTAGTTTCGTCATCTCCGTCTGTCTGTCCGTCGATTTGTCTTTCTGTTTGTTTGTCTGTCTGTGTCTGTCTATTTTCTTGTCCCTGCACTGAGCGTGGAAAGTCTTGCGCTTGCCCGGTTTTACTTAAATTAACGAATATTGAAAGAAGTGCTTCTTACATTCCTACCTACATTTAAGAGTCAGTGCACTAATGATTGTTACTTCGTGCAGCGAATCCTTTTAAGAATATCCTTATTTGTGCACCTATAAGCTAATCGGTACAAGAGTGGAGTCGGAAAAGAGCGTACATGCGGGAGAAAGAAAAGAAAAGTAAGTAGGTAGATACGTACGTATCTAATATATACAAACCCGAAGGTCTTTTTAAGAGCTAATGTAGTAGGCAGGTACCTGCCTACTGCATTTGAAATGCTCTAAATAGGTATATAGGTAAAAAAATTAAGTAAAGCTCTTCTTGCATGTAGATGTAATTTAACTGATTATAGACCGTTCGACATTCTATATTTGAAATTTGACGTAAATTCCATATTAGTTTTGTACACAACTACATGCAAGAGGATCTTTACTTAAGTTTTTTACCTATAGGTACTTAATGGAGGTAGGTAGGTACCTAAGTACTAGATATCCGCCGAATATTCGTTTAGTATTCGGTATTCGGCGTACTCGGCATCTGTTTCGCTATTTGTATTTGGCTGAATTATTCGATTTTGGTGCCGAATGTCGGTTCGAGAAGACAAAACTTCTTATGTAAGATTTATGTAAATAAATTCTATGAAGAATTTATTATATTATATTAAATTAAATTATTATATTAAACTTCAAATAATTTATTTTGAAGCCTCAAGGGAAAGGTGTGCGCGGGTGGCGGGTGGTGAAGTACTTACGGCTCTCTCGTCATCTAACCAGCAGCGACACTTAGCGTAGGTACATGTTAGAACCTATTTACGCGGCAAAACAAAGAATTCATAAACCGAATAATTAGGCCGAATATCCGGTTCGGTAAAGGTTAATCCGAATAGTATTCGGTAAAACTACTATTCGGTGCATCTCTAGTAAGTACCTACTGTAGTCATCTAATAGGTATCTATATCGAAGCACACAAACTTACTCTAACGCCTTTAAACAATATATACGTTGTGGTCATATAATTAAGAACGATTTGAAGTTGCAGAATATATTTATCTAAATCATGACATGTGTAGTTATAATGTTCCTTCTTAAAAGTAACTAGTTATGTTTTGAAATAGCCACATGAATATAGCAAACGGGATTAGGAATATAAAATAAAATCGCTAACTATTTCTTTTACAAATTGTATTTTTTCTCTATAGTAACAAATTCAAATAGTAATAAAGCTGGACAAATAATTAAGAACGATTTATTGAACTGCTCGAGAATTGTATTATATGAAACTTGGACTAAATAAATCACATTAATGTGAAGTGCGTAAAGGAAAAAAAGATACTTAATACATTTTAAACAAAAATTAATAGTTAGTAGCGTGTCCACGGCTTTTAATTACTGCTTTACACCGGCGAGGCATAGACTCTATCAATTTTTGACATTTCGCTAGAGAGATAGACTTCCATTCTTCTAAGAAAACGTCGTACAGCTCTCTTAAATTGCCACACTGTCGATTTGAAACCTTTTTCTTGACTTCACACTTCACACCAAAGATGCTCTATTGGGTTTAGATCTGGGCTGTTAGCTGGCCAATCTAAGACAGAAACTGATTGCGATGTGAGAAATTTCTTAACGGTACGTGCAGTACGCTTTGGATCATTGTCGTGCTGGAATGTCCAAATAACCGGAAGCACGTCTTCAGCATAAGGTAACATTGTTTCTTCCAGTATATTTTTGTATTGGAATTGATCCATGTTTCCTTCTATCAACTTAACAGGTCCAACACCATGTCCAGAAAAGCACCCCCAAATTTTTACATTTCCCCCACCATGCTTTAATGTCACTTTTGTGTACTTAGGGTCGAATGCTTTATTCGGAGGTCGTCGTACATATCGTTTTCCATCAGAACATACCCTGTTTATTTTTGTCTCGTCAGAAAAAAGAACATTTTTCCACTGTCTAACTGTCCAGTTTTCATACCTTCTTGCAAATGCAACATGTTTCAACATGGGCACCTTCCTTGCTATCCTCCCGTGCAACTTTTCTTCTACTAAACGCCTTCGAATAGTGCGTGCCGAGATTGCTGAAGGATTGTTTTCACCAAAATATTCTTTTCTCAGCTCATTAGACCCTTTAAAAGGATTTTGTTTTGCCAAACGAATGATATTTCGATCATCTCGACGACATGACTTCCTCTGTTTAAGTTCACGCGGAACATTTGAAGTAGTTTGATACGTCGCAAAGTGCTTCACAGCGTGGAAAACCATTGTTTTTGAGCATTGCAGATGGTCGGCTATCTTTTTATACGACCAATTCTTCTCGCGAAGTTTTATTATTACTTCCCTTGTAGATTTATTGCAACTTTTATTTTTCCCCATTGTTTTTACACGAAGCAATCACCTTTTAAACTCTTACAGCACTAAATGGCGCCAAAATCATACAAATAGTGACCTACAACCACAGAGCCACAGAGTGTTCTCTATTTAAATTTGAATAAAAAAATAAAACATTCAGCGTTCTTAATTATGTGACCAGCCAGTAAGAAGTAATACTAGGTTCAGATCTAATGTAAAAAGTTTATCTATTTATTTTTTAGCCAATCATTTGTATCAGCGAATGAACCGGTAGTATGCAAAAGTTTTGCGATACAGAGAGAAATACAAAAAAATACATGCAGTTAGTTATATTTACTTGTTAGTTGGAAAAAAACTTCCCTTTAAATAAGCGTTCTTAATTATATGACCACCACTGTACCTAGGTACCAAGTTGTTGGAAGTGGTTAGTGCTTGTTTGTTTCATTACATTTTTGAAGGATGTACCAACCTACATGTTTAAAATAAAGAAACAGCATTTATTTACACTGTCGGGTAAACAGACAAACTAAATCTACCTACCTGGGTATTTCAAGTTTATTTTTAATCAGTTTACATATTTTAAACCAGCTGCGGTCCTAGTAAGAAATAAGGGTACAAGTCGATTTAACTCATAATTTTTATTTTTATTATTTATTTATTAAACCAGCAACAAAAATCACAAATATACAAAAGCCCTGCAAAACTGTATTAAACTATATTTGTCAATAATAAAGGGATACCTACACGAACGGAGTATACTAGGCTTAAACCCTTTTTTACTTGATTTTAAGAAGACTTAGGTATAGTCTTCAAAAGATCTTGTAGCTCAGAAGACGTGTTATGTTCTTCTAAATAAGTTTGCACATTTCCTTCCTCGATGCACAATATTGCACAATCTTTCGCTCTTCTCAATCTCTCAAAGGTTAGTTGGAAGAGATCCCTTAAAGGGATAAGTTCGCCTTTATACATATTGTATTGTTCTGGATTTTCTTTTGTACAATAAAGTGTTTACATACATAGGTACATACATACATACATACATACATACATACATACATACATACATACATACATACATACATACATACATACATACATACATACATACATACATACATACATACATACATACATACATACATACATACATACATACATACATACATACATACATATCTAGGTACCTTTTTTCACTAGAACCCCAGTGATTTCAAGTATCCGCATTAAAACTTTACTGTAGACGCTGTTGTTAGGCTAATGAGACGCAACTACAAAACTCCATCCGTCCCTCTCTCGCGCACGTGTTTTTCATACAATAGATACCACAGGTTTGTATCTTTGTTATTATAATTCTGCACTGAATACCTAATAGATGTTTTGAATCAAAACGTTTGTTATTAAATTGCGATTGTATTGACTTTTCATATCAACAAGGTGTTGTTGTTGACACTGTTCCGCCACGCCTCGTTGGAATTGAAAATAAGAGAGATAACAGGTGCCTAGGTACCTTACTTTACACAGTTGGTAACGAGATACCTAGGTAGCTACCTAAGTACATCTATAATTCATTCGGATTTTACAACATTGAAGTTTAATAAAGTAATTTATTGTTTTTCTTAGTTTCGTCTTGTACTTGTATCGCTTATTGACCGACATCTCACAGTTGTTTTGCCAATATTTTAGAATTAAAGAGTTTTAATACCTCCTCTCTACTGCTATTTTTGTCTTTTTCTTTGGTTTGATAACAAAAGTGGGTAGATAACTAGGTATCATTACAGATTTTCTTAATTATCCTAAGTGTTATTTAAAATTACAATTAAAGTGTTACCTAATAGTAGGTAGCTACAGCAACACCCTGCAATTAACAGCATTTTGTTTAAATCTCTAAGTATTTACTTACATTGATTTTTTTAAGAAATTACCCACCTATTTAAAAATATATTTTTTTACCTTAAAATTTGTACCTAAATGTCTTCGTCGGACGAAAACGGCATTTTATGCTCTAGTGCGTAGATAAAGCGTTTTTCTCTTCCAAGTTCATAATTAAGATCCTTAAGTAAGTAGGTACCTACCTTACACAACAACCAGACACGGAACAACCGGGATAAACCAAACGAGATAAGTAGATAAGTTGGTAATACCAAAAATGACTACCGAAATTTGTCAATGGAATATGAATTTATTGTCCCTACGTGACATAAAGTCAATTTTTTAATTTGATTACTAGTCATAGAAACAAAGAAATTTTTATTTTCTTTTGCAGCAGATCTTTATTACAATGGCCGTATGTAGATATTATTTTTAGTACAAGGGACCTCGTCGGGAGGTAAAATAAACTGTTCATCTAAAGTTGGCCAAATAGAAAATATGTTACTAGGTAGGTACCACTAGGTTGAAGATATCGCGTTTTGTAAATGTGAGATGCCAATGCGAATGTAATGTTCGTTAATCGTAGGTATATTATTATGTAGTGTCGATAGTTATGACAAAACAGTTTCCAGTGACAGCGATGATCCTTTTAATTATTTTCCTAACAAGATTATGTTGAATGACACCGGTAACGACCAAAGTCAAAATTAGTTTCCAAGTGAGTTCAACGCCGTGCGACTAGATATAGACTAGACTAGATTATAGTGCTAGGTGTCCCTAGCCTGGTGCAAACGTCACCAGTGCGCGCTGAAGACTAACTGAGTGTTAGCCCTCATTGCGGTAGGCTCGCAACAAAGAACGGCGGGAATCATTGTCTGCGACAAGTATTGTCGCCGCGGCATTGTCGCGGGCCTTGAACTCGCAAATACGCGCAGCTGAGCAAACGAGCGGACACCAGTGCTGCTCATATGGGTATTTGGAGGTTAGGAAAGAATTACGTATTTTAGGTGCTCGGATAAATGTACAAAGAAATATTATATAGGCAAACTGCATGTAACTAATAAACCCTAAATCAGTACTGAGTCAAAAGATGGGAAGCATAACGTTTTGTTTACAACATAACGTTAGCGGATGGCAAGTGAGTGCGTACCGTCGGCAAACAAAATTGAGATTTGCATGCGGCGGCGGGCACGCTCGCCTCGCTCGCCGGGCGATTAAAAATGCAGGGCCGCGCGGGCGGGAGGGTGCGGGCGGGGCGGGGCCGGGCTGCGGCGCGTCATTGGCGGAGCGCCGGGCAGGCGGGCCGGGGCGCGGGGGCCGGAGTCGCGGGCAGCCG